>VDFB02290807.1:0-40823 GCA_007258455.2 Sequoia sempervirens
ATATATATGTGTACTTGAACACATGCAGGGGTTGGGACGAGGCTCAGGACACAGATTGGGAGATATTGGATCAGGACATGGATCCACACATCTTGGATCAACAGAGCGATCAGTCCATGGATCGAGGGAGAGGTTGAGGGAGAGATTGAGCCATAGATCTGATGATTCTATTCATACCAAACATCCCTCTCTTTGAGATTTTTTTTATAGTATTACATGTTTGAGATCATTTTATTACATGTTGGAGACACTTTTTATGATTTATGTATTGAACATTTGGACGTGTTACATACTTATGTTTTATGGTACACATATATATACTTGTTATAATTTACATGTCACATTCATACAGTTATGTTTTATGGTTTGAATCTAGGTTTGTTATATACGTGCATTATTATGGTTTGATGAACTCACTTACATTACATCTATAAATACATCGTGCATTAAATTAGTTTATGTTTTTATTTATTTAGCAAGGAACAAGTACCTTTATTTAAATTTAAATTATGGTAACTTGTTCAAATGCACTTGTTGTACATATAGATAACTTTACATTGTGAAATCAAAATGTTGGACTCCACTATCTAATGGTTTGTATTTGTAAATTTAAGAAGATGGACATGTACATGTAATTAATTTAAATAAATAGTTCAAATGAATTTGTCTTTAATCAATAGGTCAAGAAATAGAAAAAATTGAATGCAAATATGCTTGAGATTAATGCTATATATTTTAAAGTAGAACATAAAAAATGCAATTGGAAATAGATGATAGTTAGATTGAATTATTTAAAGCTCTAAATGTTCATTTTTAAAGTCAGTAAAAGTTAAATACATTTAAATTGTGCATATATCATGCTATGCATGAACCTAATTTCTAATTCCATATAATCTAATACACATGTTCATTTGAATGTGCATGCAAAGAATTCTTGAACTAGATGATGAGCTATACTTGTGTCAATTTGAATGTAAATGAAATCATATATATATATTTGAAAGTGTTCACTTAAGAATGAACTATATAATTCAAATAAAGCATGCAAGCTATAAGTGGAGTTGAATGTAAATGAAATCAAATTTCTAGTCTTGAAAGTTTAAGAATTCCATGTGGAACATTTATATATATGTAATTAGAAATTGATATATATATTTAAATCTTGAAAGACATGCACATTTAATATTAAATTAAAAATTGATGACAATTCTATATAAATTAAAAATTGATCAAGTAGATCTCTTGGATGACATTTCTATATATAAATTAAAAATTGATCAATCCATATTTAATTGTATTGGAAAGATGGACCAAATTACATACATGGTCTCAAGCTATACATGGTAAACAAAGCTAAATTGATGCCAAAATGTAGCTATCTCAAGCACCCCAAACACCATCACTATGATTCACTACAATGTTCATATATTCCAATGCACCTTAAGGTGAACAAGAAAGGACAAACCAAGAGAACCTGGATACAATCTAACATTAACAAAATGGATAAATAATTTAGTTCTATACTTAAAAGATAGGAGCTAATATTCTTAAGCAAATTTGGATTTTAAAGATGAAATCAAATTATAAGGTCAAGTGATTTTTTATTAGGAGATTGGATTTGAAATGGATGATAGTCTAGATTAAGGATAAGGTCCCTAGATGTTGAAAACTTTGGGTGATGACGAAAGGACAATATGATGTATGGACTAGATTGAGACCAAGTAACCAAATTTTGATGTTTAAGTGATGCTTTTTTATTATTAAGGATGGAGAATGGATGTACGGTTGAGATGGATCTAGATGGATAATTTTTAAATGATTCTAGGATGAGGGATGCTTACCTGATGAAAATAATAAAATTAGGATGTGATGATTAGGATACATGAAAATCCAAATGATCATTTAAAATTATTGAATGTCGTGCATTAGTAATGTATAAAAAATAAAGAAAACTAGAGACAACATTTATGTCTAGATTCTTCACCACTCAAACACCAAATCAACTAGATAATTTTATATAAGTTTGTGGAGTTGAATGTTCAAATGAAATGAAAGATTTGAATGTGAACTTAAGAATTCCAGGAACATAAATAAATTTAAATGCAAAATTGGAACATAGACTAGGTTTTGTACATATTGTTGCACGTATATATATATATATATATATTCAATCTAGCTCATGTATATAGGTGGAGTTGAACAAATATTTAAATTCAAAGATTTGAAAGTGAAAGTTTAACAATTCCATGTCAAACATAAAAATTTACAATCAAGGAATCTAGAGAGATGATATAAAGGAATTTCTAGAGATTCTCAAGAGTGAACTTAAAAGAATGAACCATGTCCAACATGTAAAAATGCAATTGGAAATTTAGATGATTTAAAGGAATTTAGGCAAAATGTAAATTAAAACATTTTTAAAGTCACTGGGTTTTGTATCAAGCATATATATGATCTAACATACATGTCACATTCTAAAAAAAAAACCATTCTAAATCATGTCACATGTCCAATCAATACAAATATATAAATTATCTAGATTTGGAGTCATAAATGTGTACACATGTATCCAAAAAACAACTTAAAGCTCCTGGTACATAAAATCTAGATCCTCTCTATCTTTAATTATCTATAAAATCTTCTCATATCTTCAGTAGGCAACCTCCACTTTTGTTTGGCATGTCCTCTTTTAGGTAAAGTTTCTAAATTTATTTTTGTTGCCAAAACTAAGTGACTATAATGTAGAACCTTTTGTCCTAGCCTATAATCAACAAATATAATACCATTTTTATCTATCTTTATTTGTTGATAATATGTGCCTTCAATAACAACTTATCCAATGGGATACTCTTGTCCATCACCATCTGTCATCGATTTGACCAATTTTCTTTTTGGTTGTGTACATCTTAGTAGATAGTAATCTACACCTTCCACATTTTCAGGATCTGCAACTACAACGAAAATCTCCTGTACACACACCACATATTTACATATTTAAGTAAATTATACATTTAAAAGTTGTAAAAATTTATATTTTATATTTGAAACTTACTTAAACATAGAATATATATATAAATTTAAATCTTGATTTTAACTAAATTAATCAATTTGGACATACCTATAACAACTAAATCAGATACACGTTCGTAATCAGCTAAATATAGTGGATCATAGACATCAACATTGTCATCTTCAACAAAAGGAGGCATTGATATTAATTGTTTCATTTCCCATTGTGAAACATACCCATCTCTAATATTCTCACATTGATCAATATTTGCATTGTCCTCAATGCAATCAATACAAAAACATGATTTTTCTCTCACATTCATTGCATAAGGCCTACTACTCCCCGTTGTCATGATTTGATGTAGATTTCTAATACCATGAATTGCTTGACAATTATAAGGATTTGATCATCAATATCTGTTTAAATTCAAACTTGAAAATTCAATTTGAAATCATGTATGTACTTGAACTTTGAAATTCAAATTTTTAACAAATTTTGACTAGACATACATACCTATAACTTCCCAAAAATACTGTGTTGTATGTTGAGTCGTGAGCAGAAAAAAGACTTTTGCACCATTCAACAATTTCGTTTGCATTTTGTATGGCATTACCTACAAGTTACACACAAGTTGGCACAATTTGTCACCTATTACTTTCAAGGAACTTAAAAGAATTTAATTTAGTTAAATTAAATATATATATATCTAATCTTTTAAAAAATATGAAGCTAAATTGGACATACCAGCAAGTTCATGTTGACGAAGTGCATGCTTCACACATGCTCTTGCTCCATCGTGCTCTCCTTTTTCATGTCCACTCTCATAAAAATTCCACAAAAATTTGGTGTTGCATCTAGCATGTTGACTGCTTAACCAAACAAAGGCTTTTGCAGACTTAAATTGTCCTGTGAAGTTACAAATAATTAAACAATTGAAAACCAAATTATCTTCAAAAAACAATTTAAGTCTCAAAGTTAAAAGTAAATATAAATTAATTAAAAATAATTTAAAAACCAATGTACTTACCAGCACATCCATCAGACCATATCCAGTGTTGTTCTTGATTTATGCCATGTCGTCTTAGGTCTTCAAAAAAAATTTGAAACAATGAGCTACATAGCTTCTATCATGATTCGTATCATCACTGATATAAAAGTGAACCTCTTTGATGATAATTCTATCATCTTTGCTACTTTGTATTCCATCGACCGCTAACTTTGCATGCCTGTAGAAACTTGTACGAAGATTGCAACTTGCTATGAATGATAATATTGACTTTGAATCTCAGTTTGAGGACTAAATGTATAGTTCTCAGAGAAATCTACAATAGAGAGAATACAACCTGGTGGAAAACAATTCTTTGAATAACGAAATTGCTTAGATTGCCATCTTGCACCATGACAATGTTGGATATGTGGATATATGATATTGCGAAATTTACTCATGAATTCATTGTAAGGCAATCCACTCTCTTTGAGAACAATTTTTTTGGCCTCAACTCCTGACTTCGTTAAGTATGTCTCATATTCAAATCTCTTCCAAGTAACTTGCATTTCATTATTGTCAACATGTAAAAGATTCTTCAAATCTCCACAATCATTACATACATTTTTTATACACTGAACATTGAATTCATCCGAATTTTCTGATTTTTCACATAGAAGAGACTTCACAAATTGTGTTGTGCTTCCAGGGATGGCTAAATTTTGATCAATTGTTGCCATAACTTTTCTATATGATTGTAGGTGTAGATCAAATTCAACATGATTTCGACAACAACAAGTTTCACGTACTTTATTTATACATACAAATGATGGTCGTAGTGTTTCAAACATCCTTTGACAAATCTTCACATTTAAAAATTCTTGTTTAAATGCTTCAAAAAGTTCACTTTGTGTTGTATCTATAAAATGTTTTGGATGAGAAATTTTTGTACCATCATCACCTATTATTTGTATAGTATCCCTTCTATTGGAAGAAACACGAGAGTGGGTGGTCCAATATTCAACAACTTGTTTCTTTACATCTTCTGAAATTCTATCTTTTCGAGGAACCCTACAAATATTTACCCAATTTTTCTCAATTTTTCCATCTATTTCATCTCTCTTTTCAATATATCTTTGAACAGTTCTCCTAGAAACATTTAGTAATTCAGAAATTGCTTGAACTTGTCTTCTATATGATAATTTCTTACTAGAAATTACAGTCATCAACGCTCTACGTGCAACACTTAAATCACTAGACCGACTCTTCTTTTCAATACATTTTAATGCTTCTTGCAGGTTTTCAACAATTGTTTGTTTTAAATCTGATGACTTTTTCCTATTATCAACCCCTAACAACTCCAAAACAGGGGTCATTTCTTTTCGTCTAAATAACTTTGCAATTAACTGTGCTCTTCCAATTAAAGATTTCTCTTCAAAAAATTCATCCCATATTTTTTTAGAGTGTAATTTTAATGTGCTTTCAGATAACATATCTTCAGATGAAATATTATTGAAAAGAGAATCTTCATCCATCTCCATCAAATTTTCCATACCATAGTCCAAAACATTTATATTAGTACTAGGTTCAGTTTGTTCTTGTACCTGTACGTCACCTTGATCATCAATATTTTCCATGGGTTGTTGTTCAGTAGATGTTCCTTCATCCACTTTTCTCTTTCTTTGTCTTACTCGTGTTCGTCATACTTCCTCGATCTAGCCCTTGGATTTGCCATCACAAATTACACTCAAATTTGAATGATTGCCTACATACAAATTTGTACACACATAAGCTTTCCATGAAACATGTACATGTAATATAGCATAAATATTTTAAAAAGCTTGTAACTAGATGCAAAACATAAACATAAAATATTTAAACAAAAGTTTTTAATAAACATAAACATGCAAAACATAAAATATTTTTAATTGAATAATGAATATATTTCTACACATATTTCTTTGATGTTAATATTTTAATAAAAAAAAAAGTGAAAACAAACTTCAAATGCATTTTCAATAAAAAACATAATCAATTAAATAAATTAAAGATCAATACACCTTAAAAATATCTCTCCTCTTCTCCAAATGCCTTTTTTTTTGTCGAAATAAGTCTTGTAAATTTTAGAAATGATAAACCTTCCAAAATGTTGAAATAAATCTTCTTTAATCGAAAATAGTCGAGAAAATTTTGAAATATTTGTTATTTTTGAATTTTTTTAATTTGATAAATTTGAAAGAAAATAACTTTATTTTATTTCATTAGTTTTCGGCCGAGTACTTATCGGCCGATAGATTTCCGATCGATTACTTTTCGGCCGATTCATTCCCGACCGAAGGGTTTCGGCCGAAACTTTATCGGCCAAAAACTTGTAGGCTGAAAACATCTAGTTGGCATCCTACATGGCAGCTTACTCATCATTTTTCAGAATTTTCTGAAACATTCATTTTTGGAAGAGTATTTCTCTAGTCAGATTGATTTTTTTGCAAAAAATAAAAATACCCTTTTGTAGAGCTTGAAGTGTAGAATCCAAATATAGAATTTTTACAATATTTTGATTAGTTTTAATATCTTTTATTTTTAAAATAATGCAAGTAGGTTTTAAAAATAAAAAAAGAGGCTGATTTGATATTAAAAAATGATAGTAAAGTTTATTAAAATGTTTTAAATATTATATGAGGCATAAGAGGAGAGAGTCTACTGCAAAAGGGTATATTTTGTTTTTTGAAAATGATTGAAAAAATTGAAATTAGTTGACAGCCTGCAAAAACTATCAAATTTTGACATGTTTGACTTTAAAACGTTATTACGAGAAAAATATACATCAAAATGTGTTTTTTTTTTCCATGCACAAGATATTGAAATTACCTATTTGGAAAAAAAAAATAGGGAGAAATGAAGTTTTTTCATTTTGTTTCTTTACGGCCCATGAAGTCACTCTTTTATGAAATTTTCAGCATTCCAAAATTTGTCCTTAAATTGATAAAAACATAATAAAAACATTTTTTTTAAAATTTTAAAAATTACAAGAATAAACTACACCAAAAGTTCTACTTTTTATTAGTTTACACCATTTTGAAATTCAAAACATAAAGACCACTTTTATGTGGTTGAAGTTCAGAATTTTTTTTGCTATTGGCTGATTCCTTTATAAAGTATGACACAGGTTTGTGCTTTTACCAAAGTTTGAGGTGTTAAGTGGAAGGATGATGATGATGGATCATTATGGAAAATGAGAGGAACATAATTATGTAATGGATTTTGGGGTATGTTTTGTTCCAAGATGGTATTTGCATCCAAGTCTTGATTGTTAACAAGGGGGTGTGTTTGAATAGCATTAAGAAATGCATTTCCCTTATTAACATTGGGTTGGGTTGGAGCAAAAGATGTTGTGATTTGTGGAATATTTTGGGTGATTCTTTGGGATGGGGGTGTAGATGAGATGGGGATGGTGGATGAGCTTAGAGGCATGACCTCCAAAGATCGTTCCACTATTGAGCTCGTGTCGAGATCAGAAGGTAATTTAGCCCCTTGTTTTGCTAGTTCAAGCATGTATAGTGAAGGGTTAAGCCTCATCATGATGTTGACGATCTTATTATTTTCTAGATTTTGGAGCATTTTGGTTATTTCTTCATGCGACATCCCAAAGGTAAGGTCTTCTTCTTGATTTTCTTCTTGTGTGTTTTGTGATGATGAGATAATCAAAGGATTTTTTGATTCAATGGGATTCATTTCGACATTCGTTTGGCTTAGGTCACTTGAAGCAGGTGTTTCTTTGTCGGCTTCCATGTTCTTGTATTGAGATCTAGTTTAAACCATAAAACAAGGATCAATTTTCAAGAATATGGGAGATGGATCTCTAATTCTTTGGATTGATCTTTACTTTATGCACAAAAGAGAAAATTTTAGGATATCTTGAGGATCGAAAGGTGATATGATGATGATGTAAGAGATGGATGATGTGGATGTTTTGATCTTTTGATAAATCTTGATGGTAATGCTAGGCTTTTAGGACTTTTGGATATGTTTCAAATTTTGATTTTTTTGATTTTCTCTTTGGATTGTCCTTGAATGATTTTGGTTTGCTTTGATTTGAAAAAAAATACCCTAAGATGTTGGATGATTATCTAAGGGGTAGATTTGCTCAAAGGATGATTATTTGAATATTTTTAGGGAGAAGGATGCATCTACCCACACCTATTCAAACAAGATGATAATTTAACCAAGCATATGAAGAAGGATGCATCTACATATACCTAGTTAAACAAGATGGTTTGATAACTTTGACTAAGCATATGTAAAAGGATGCATCTACACATACCTAGTCAAAGATGATTTGATAAAGATTTCAAGGATTTTGTCTCAAGGATTTGATGATTTTAATTTTTGCCAAAAAGCCTAGCATTAAGGATAATTTCAAGATTTCTCAAAAGGTGACGGTGAGATGATTTTTGGTTTGATGTTTTGATGGGTGGATGAAAAGGATTTGATTTCCTTTGATCCTAAGATGAACCTAAAAAAAGACACTTTGTTTACCTAAACCTCGGTATTGAAGAACATGCAATGCTTCTATAGACCTTTATAACCAAGAAGTGGTTCAATTTGAGCATACATTTCTAGATTTTGAATCAAAGATTTTCGTTTTGGGATTTTGACCTCCTTGGAGATCATGAGGTTTCAACACATGTGAGAGTTCATTTTGTTATCTTTGCTTAGTGACTTCATTTAAAAAAAAACATTTCTTTGATTAAGTTTTCCAAACTAGATGTCCAATGTCTTAATTTCTTTGCATCCCACAAAGTATGTTATGTGGAAATTTGATGAATTTAAGGAAAGGGTTACCTATTGTTTAACTTTAGTAGACAAATTGAGATGTAATCCAATGTGTTTGGAAACCTCTAAGGATGAAATACCAAGGGCAAGCAATAACACATGGATTGGGTCAATTGTATTTGTCTCCTAAAGGGTTTGAAATTTTGATGATGATGTTTAAGTGTTTGTTTCCAAGATGTTTTTGAACAAGCAAATTATTTTGTAACCAAGAGTAAGTACAACCCTATGGATATGGAAGACAATATTTGTTGAGTCCCCACTTGGACAAGTATAGCTATTCTTATCTTTAGCGAATGGTTAGATGCTTGACCCCATTGGCTCCCCTCCATGGATCATTAACATCATTCGAGGTAGCCAAGCATCAACACCCATGAAACTCCCATGGAATGCTTTCCATTTCTACTAAAAGACAATAAAAGTGTGGGGCGGCTTCAGAATGACTGTTCTTGCACCAACAAATAGATCAAGGATTTTGGCAATTCTAAAACATGGGTTTTAATTAGGACTTTCTGTTTGTGGAGATTGACCCATACGGCAAGAGTCCCTTTTCAAATCCATCTCGTCAGAGCCAATTGCATGATATTGGCGTTTATTCCAATACCCACATTTATATTTCAGTTGGAAATACTCTTGGCTTTAGAGTGTTACTAGTTGAGTCGTTCCCTTGGGTGAGTACCTTTTCCCCAAGGCAAACCCTCTAAGATAAACAAAAGTGAGTAAAGACAATATCCGTAACTTGATCAATCTTTGTTTGCAACACAAAGAAAGAGAATGTACGTAATAATTCTCTACTCACACTCCCACAATGTTTTGTTCAATTTTAAACCCAAAATGAAGTGTGGAGGTGATTGCTTTATCTCAACCTAAAATCACAAAAAAGGCCTTTTGATTCTCAAGATCACTATAAAGCTTGAGAGAAGCACATACGTCCTTTTTCAATGAAGTTAGTTTAAGTAAGCCATCACAAAGACAAAGTTGCACATGTTCATTTTAAATCCACAAAGCAATTGTGAGTTCTTTTTAAAGCACCAAAGGACAAATGAGAGTTGTTTTGTTCAATTGTTAACAAAAAAAACAAACTCTAGTAAGTTGTAGTCATAATATTCATTTTAAGCCTTTGCAAAAATTGAGAGGGTTCTTTTTAAAAGCCTAAATGAAATTAGTATCCTAAGAAAGAATAGACAACAGTTTCCTAAGAGTGTTAAGAAAACACTAAAGTGTTTAAAAACACTTTGATTTTCTGAAATACCATCATCATGCTTCTCTTTCTTTCTTTTTTAATTGATCCAGCCTACAAGAGAGAAAATCAGTCAAATTCTACAAAACACAAAGGTTAAAAAGTAGAAAATAGAAGATAAACTCATCATTTGACAAAAGGCACGTGCTAAAATAAAATTTCAAATTTTTACTCCGTGCCAATGGCACAAACTGTGACTGCGTCACAGTTTGATTTCTTCAACGGTGTTGTACAGCACTGCTTACTAGTCAGCGATGCTCTATACCTAAACCAGTGAGCTCAAATGCGTCACCCTTTTGCTCAATGTTGCTGTTTGATTGTTTTGAAAATTTATGTAGGTCAGATTGGTCAAGTGACGTGGTTTGAAATTCAAAATCTCAAGTGGGAAGACTTCAGCATCGCAGTTTGAATTTCCAACAGTGGTATATGGTGACGCTGGAGAGTTAGCGGTGCTATATGGTGACGCTAAGCTTCCAGCGTTGAAATTTTCCTATGCACAAACAAAAACACAGAATTTTTAGAAAAATGTGATTAAAAATGAGATGTTTCCCTCCTTCTAGTGCCAAATGTGCGAACCCCAATCCGAATACCTGCAAAACAATAAGAATAAACACATTAGACTATCAAATGCAAGCAAGAACAAGGATTCCCCATGAAATCCATTCACAAAGTTCAAATTAGGAAAAAGCAATGAAGAACACAATGAAATAACAACAAAAGATATTGAATCCTAATTAAACTACCAAACTCATGATCCCATGGGGGAATTGGTGCCAATTTGATGTGAAAATTGGCCCTTTCCCAATTCCTACGATGCAAGATTGATGTATTTTTTATGAATGATCCACTTTGATGAAGGATGATGAGCGCTCCAAGCTAAAAACTTGCATAACCTAGCTAAGAACTCAATGGTATTGATGAAAATGGCTCAAGATTTGAGTATAGTAACTTTGCATAAATTGTGGATGACGAAATGAGGAGATTAGCCTCTTATTTATAGATGAGATTGATGAATGAATGTCCAAAATTGAGAAATGTGGGACTAACATTCATCCAATGGAAAGATGCCACTTGTCAACCTATGAGTGGATGAAGGATGTGCAAGTTTTGAGGATTGTGCCAATAAATGCCTATTTTTGAATTTTGAATTTTTTGAAATGACATGCAAGAGGGAAGGAAAAATGCATTGAATGCCACTTGGCTCAAGGCAAAGGACATGTAAGATGGAGTTAATGCCTTGTTGGATGTACATTTCAACTTAAATTTTGAATTCAAACATGGAGAATATTCCAAAAAAATGCCTTGTTGAGGAAAATAGAGATTTAATAAATCAATTAAATCTATTTTCATGTGCAAGTGGTAAATACTAGAGGATGGGACATGATATGAGATTAAATTAATCAAAGTTAATTAATTTAATGAAGGGGGTTAAATGATGTGACCTATTTGACTTAAATTTGTGGATTTATTTAAATAAAATATGAGAGGAATATGACTTAAAGATTAATTAAATAAAGATTTTGATTTATTTAATTAAAAGAGATTATGTTAGATTAAACTAAATAAGGTTTTAATTTATTTAATTTAATATATAGAATTTAGAGAATTAATCAAATAAAATTAATTATTTAATTAAATAGGGATAATTAGATCAGGATGATTAATTTAATTATCGAGAAGAGGTGACTTAATTAGATAACTAGTTTATTTAATTAAGAGAGGAATAAATTGATGAATTTAATCAAATAAGGGGATTTGATTAAATGGTTAGACCGAAGAATGATTCAGGATGAAACGATATTAGTAGTCGGGATCAGATGCACAATGTCAATCGGTACATTTTGCGTGTCTACACATACACTAATATGCAAACACTATGAAAAACTAATGCCAAATTTTGATTTTTTTTTATATTTTAAAGGATGCAAAATGTGAGCCTAAAACCCTAAATGAAATGCAATTTAATGCAAGTTAACAACCCTAAATGAGATTCAAAATAGTGCAATATAATGCAAATTAATGCAAATCCTAGATCTACGGTTTGAATGGACTCCAAATCTGAATTATTTTGATGTACAATGCCAGGTTCACCAAAATTAAACAAAGAATAGTAGGTTCTTCATTAAAATGAGGGGCTCACCAATAACTTACTATAAATAGAAAGGAAAAACTGGGGTATCATGCACCTATTTTCCTCTATTTCATTAGGAGAAAGAGATCCCTTGAGCCAATGTTGACTTTCAACTGTTAGGTGAGTCAATCTTGTTGTTTTCCTTATGATCTAGGACAAGGTAGTTCTACTAAAACAACATTTTTGGGAGAAAGACAAAATAGTAAATTAACCCTAAAATATAACACAACACATGGAATCAAAAGATTAAACCTTAATCTATTAGAACATGCAAATTTTAAAAAAATTTGAGATGGTTTAATATTTTTGTAATTGCAATGAAAATTTTGTTGTTGAGTGTCCTCTAGGATAGATTTTCCCTAGGGAAAATCCGTCTAGTTAGGGTTTTCTAGAAATTCAAAATCTAGGTTTGTAGTTGGGCGGGTGCAAAAAGTTGGGGGGACAAAAAGTGGCCAACTTTTAAAAAAAAAAATCCATAATGTGAGCACATTACAATGCACTTGCATTATGGCTTGGTGTGACCGAGCCTAAGGCTTAGTCACACTGAGCCTATAATGCACTCACATTATAATGTCAGTGCATTATGAGTTATTATAAGAAAAAATGAAAAAAAACAATCATTTTTAGACTGTAATATTTCCTTCATCTATTGCCTGCAAAGCCTTCCAAGGCATGCTCACATTGTGGAGACCCCAAATTCATCAATTTCTTGACTGAATCATTGCTATTTCTTTGCCATATTTCTGCCATGTCGATGGGGAGCTCTAAGGAGTAAGCTTTTATTGTTTCTTTTGTGAATTTGTTGTTAAATAGGTAGATTTAATATATTTTGATGTAAATTTCTTTAATTTTTAGGAGTTGAAAATCCACCTGATTCTCCTCCTCAAAATCATTCTCCTCATGAACAACAAAACCAATAAAATCCTGATGAAAAAGATAACAAAAAAATCCTCCAACAATTCCTCAACATCCTCCCAGAACATAACAAAAATTAATGGGGCAAATTTTAGTTTTGAAATGCAAGATTAACTAATCTAGTTTAATGATTATAATAAAATTTCAGAGTCATAGTGTTCATATTGTTTTCACCAACCCTCCACCTACTTTTTACACCACTGCATCTATTGCTGAGGTATGTAACTAGTAAAAAATTATAAATATTACATGTGAATATCATTATTATATGAATGGTATTCTAATATTTGATTTTGGATGTTGAATAGGTTAATATTGGATATTTCACAGAAACACCTACCAATGGCAATGGAGTTCAAACCTTCACTTAGGTAATAGAATAAAGATTTTAAATAATGAATTGTACTTAATAGATTTGTGTAGTTTATATTCATATCATTGATTACATTGCATTGCACATATTTCAAGCTCAAAGCATTACTTCTCATTTCATAACTAATAACTAGATGTTGATAGATGATAAAATTTCAATTACAATATAGTTTTTTAGAAAGTCAACATAAGTAGTGATGCAATTAATTCACATAGCATAACTAATAACTAGGAACAACTGCTAATTGTATTTTCTTGTCATGGCATTCCATGAGACCACATTTTATTGAGGCATATTTTTCAAATAGTTCACCACCTTGTCTAAGCTATGGATGCATGGAAAAAATCTATCAAGGCATAATATTAAGCAATAACATAGACAAGGCAATGAGTTGTTTGAAAAAATGCCTCAAAGAAATGTGGTCTCATGGTGATGTCCATCACCATGAGACCAAATTTCTTCAAGGAAGTTTTTCATGCAGCTCACCACCTTGCCTATGCTACCATATTTTCCATACATGTCTACCAAATCATTTTATCAAACAATTCACTTCCTTGTTGCTATGGATAAAATCCTAAAATAGGTGCTTTCCAACAAACTATGGATGCTTGGAAACAATTGATCAAAGCATAATAGTAAGCAATAGAATAGACAAGGCAACAAGTTGTTTGAAAAAATTCCTTGAAGAAATGTGGTCTCATTATGATGGAATGCCATTCCATCACCATGAGACCACAATTATTTGAGGATTTTTTTCAAATAACTCATTTCCTTAAGAATAGATAATCCTCTTTAATCAAATCAAATCACTATGAGGTCTTGGATTTGATCCCCAAATATAATCATATCCTCCATCTTCATCATGATATCCTATTCTTCCAATCCAAAAGTTCATTTATAGTCCATCATCCTAATTTCCATCCTCATCCAAAATCAATACCAATCTTTCTTCCAATCAATCCTCCATTGTGTCTAACCATCTAATCTATCCTCCATCCAACCTAATCTATTCTAATCCAACTTCATGCATTCCAGCCAACCCCAACCATATCGATGATGATGAGGATAGCCTTTGTGTCTAGATCAAAGTACCTCTTCCACTCCATCATATGATTTCTCTCAAAATGTGGTCTCAAAGTGGAAAAATTATAAGCCATGACTTGCACCACTATTCTACTTTTTGTGATTGAATAATTTTTTATTTTATTTTCAGATGATGCAAGTGGAACCACCTCCAAATGTTGATAGGGTAATGGAGAAAGTTTTATCTTTTGCAATAGATAGCTCGATGCCTCTCATGGGGGTATGAGGTATATTAGTAAATTTCAAATTACATTTGTTGTTATAGTTGTTAGTTAGTGAAAAATCAAATGATTATTGATTCATAGTTTAATTTGTTTTTGGTGTTGGGAAAATGTGTCTCAAACTTGCAATTATATACAGTTTATTGTTGATAGGTGGTGAATGATCATGCAAATACTGTACACTCATAGAAAGATGTGGGGTTTGGGGCATTGCCTTGATTTTTTTTTTGTTGACACGTTAAGGTTTTAACGCTGAAATGTCAGGATTTTTTCCCATTGACACGTCAAGGTTTTTCCCACTGAAGCATTAAGGTTTTTTCATTAACACATCAAACAAAAAATGACCTTGTAAAACCCTAATTCTAGAAGGTTCCAAAAATCTTGTTATAAGTAGTTGGGATGTGTGTAGAAACGAGTGTATTCTAAGAGTCTAATAGCAGTCGTGTTGTGTCTTGATCTCTGGTGGTGATACTCCTATGAGAAGATTTCTCTACAAGTATATCGTAATATTTTTATTTCTGAATAATATATTGAGCAGATTTTGGAGTGTGAGCTTTTTCTCCCGAAAAGGTTTTCCCCATGTAAATCATTGTGTTGTGGTATGAATGATATTTGTGTTTATTTCTGATTAAGTTTTTGTCACTACTAAAAATATGTAAAGTTTTTCATTTCTCTCTTCTCATGATTAGTGTAGGAAGTTGTTTTGCTACCTTAGCTTCCTTACAAGTGGTATTAGAGCTTGATCACCTTTAGTTTCAGTTGTGGATTTTTGGGTTTTTTGAACTAGTCCAGATTTGAGTTAAGCTTATGTAGAAGACACTTTGTGATTTTGTTAGAGGAATTTTTAGATGGCAAGTTCATCAAGGAGAATAGAGGTGGAGAAATTTTTTGGAAATAATTTTGAGATGTGGAAGCTAAAGATGGAGGATCTGTTGATTGACTAAGATTTGTGGGATGTTGTTGATGAGAATGTTTCAAGGTCTACAGATCCTACTCAAGCTACTCAATATGATGTTATGGAGAATAAAGCCAAGGTTCTAACCAAATTGTGCTTGGTAGAATCCATTTTAATCAATGTCCATGAAGAGACTTCTACACATAAACTATGGAAGAAGCTTGGTGAGATGTATCAAGAAAACACTTTAGTGAAAAAGATTTTCTTGAAGAAGTTGTATTCCTTGAGAATGGAAGGGGTGAATGAATCATAGACCACCTAGAAGCATTCAATATGTTGGTGGCTCAATTGGCATCAGTTGGTGTCAAAATGGATGAGGAGGATAAATGTCAAATCTTGCGTTGTTCTTTTCCTGATTCGTGGAATTCTCTTGTTATGGCTATTGGGAGTGTTGTTATATTGAAGAATGAAGATGTGGTGGGTTCTTTTCATTCTATAGCATCACATTCTCTTACTTCCATTTACTATTTATCTTATCCCTTTACTTAAGCATTCTTCATTGTGTTAACAAAGTATTAACACAATGTTTTGTGGCTGATGATTAAGAATGGAAGTAATATTCTCTCTACGCACATGCATTGCAACTGCACTTGAATTTATTAAATGTAAATAAAAACTAGATCTAACTAATTGGAAAATGTCTTTGTATGAAATCATTCAATCCATTTCTACTATATTGGGAGCAAAAATTGAGGTGTCTGTAACTTTGTAGGTCTTCCATAGTGTCATTTTCTAGTATTTTACAACTCTATATTTTATGGATTTATGCCTATTGTTTGTTGTTTCCTGCATTTTCCATATGCATGCATTGCAACTACAAGTAACTTTATTAAATGAAAATCTAAATTAACTATAACTAATTGGAAAATTTCTGGGTATAGAACCATTTAATCTATGTCTACTGAAAATATTTACCTTTGTAAGTTCTTATCTCTCTTGCAGTCTCATTTTACAATTTTTTTACATCTTTGCACTTCACAGGTTAATTTCTATTGTTTGTGATTAAATAATTAAAACGAAAAAAATGAATTGTTTTTAAAAAATTGTGATAATGTATACATTTACCTATTGTGTATATATACACATATGTGCATGTTTATTATGAGCAATATGCATAGATATATATACAATGCATATTGATATACATATCTATTATCTATAAATGTACTCTGATATGAACCTCACAGAAAGTGAACTATTTGGATAAATTATCATTATTTACTAGCATTTAACTATTCGTAATTATCATTGTTGTGATTCATTATTTTTGGTTAGTTTCTACTATATTTTTAATGACTTAATTTAATGATTGCATGTTCCAAATTATTGAACTTTTGAGACTTGTGTGAATCAAGAAGATTAGATTTGAGCTTCATGTCAATAATTTTGGAAGCTTTGCTTTTACATGGGAAGTTTTTACCAACAAAAAATGATAAAAATTTGTTTCAATTTTATCTTCCACCATTTCATGCCATTTCCACCACCTTCCTTTTCACTATTTGAAGAGTTACCACCATTAGTCTTGGGTCCACAAGCTCTTCAGAACAAACAAAGCATAGCCAAGATCTACACTAACAAAACTTGATTCTGATCACTTATTTATGCTATGGAAAGTTTGATAATGAGCATCTCATTTCCATACTAATAATACAATAAGTTATGTGTATTTTCCCACTCCTTTCTTTTGCATTCAAATTTATAATATAATATTGACAATATTTTCTTTTGCCATTGATATGTCCAACTATCCCTCTTTTGATTTGTCTACTGCACCCAATTTTCTCATATATATTTGTATGTACATATCTATGTCTAAGTGTATATATATTTATGTACATATTATCATTTCAAAATTAGTAGATGAGTCATATATCTAGCCTAAATATTTTTCTACTCAATATTCACATTTCAAAGTTGAATTGAAAAATGACCAATCAAGCTCTTTAGTATAGAAAATGCGTAGTTGATATCTATACTAACAAAAAATGATTTTGATCATTCACTTATGTTATGGACAAAGTGATAATGAGCATCTTATTTCCATATTAGCACTGTAATACCTTATGTGTCTTTTCTCGCTCCTTGTTTTTGCATTCAAATTTTCAATCTAATATTGAAAATATTTTCTTTTCCCATTGATATGCCCAACTATCCCTCATTCAATTTTTCTACTATAACCAGTTCACTCACATCTATTTGTGTATACATATGAATGTCTAAGTGTATATATTTGTGTATATGTACATACATATATGTCTATGTATATATGTGTATATATGTGTATATATATAAACATGTACACATGCCTATGCAATTAGACATCCATACTTGATGCAGAGTAGGGAGGAAAAACATCAAACAATCACAATTTGATCAAGTTCAAATAATCTTTATGTCCTCAAAACCCTAACTTAGCATTATTCCATAACTCCACCCTATTCTCCTTATAACATATCAACCAATGTTTTATGTCCATATCTTTCAAAATACATTGAATACCCACAAAATATTTACCTTTCCAAATACCCATAACCTCTTATTTAACATATCTTATTTTTTCATATCATTGTTTTGGAACACTCTCCTAAAATTGACTGGTACGTTGGACATAGCCCTAATTAGCCCTATTTTTCAAAGCATCATCCCTCTAAACATATTCCCAATCCCAAATATCCACTCAAGCCTTCTCCATAGGTCTCAAATAGCCTAAATCCAAAACTTTCATCAAAAGAAAAAACCAAAAGTCATCAAAACACAAAAACCTTACCTAAGCCAATTTAGGCATGCTCAACAGGGGTTTATTGAAACTTTCAACAGAGAGATTACCTTGAGTTCCTGAAGCATATTTAGACTTATCCCTCTAAATAAAAACTAAAACAACCAACCAAACTACCTTTTGAATTCCCTTGGTCGTTGGACTTCCACATTTTGCATTTTTTCAATTTTTACATATGACAACTTTTCAAGGTTTTGCAACTTTTTAACAAAATGACTCCAAACTGACCAAATAGACTTGCTACATTAGAAAATGGTCTATTATGCCCTTATTGAATGTCACTAGACTAAAAAAACCCTAAAACCAAACTAAAGACCTTATTTACACAAAATGAACTAACATGGTGCCCCTGCACCATACACTCGGCCTGAAAAAGATCTCAAGTCCCTTGAGAATTGTATTGTAGCTTGTCCACACTTGATCACTTCATCTCCTTGATCTTCAAATTCTCCTTCATTAGGAAATCCTTTCCATTGAATAAGGTACTATAGAGTTGCATTTTCCTTTACATTTATAGGCTCCTTGCCACCTAGGATTTGTTCCATCTTCCCAAACTGGCCTATTGAATGTTCTATTACCTTTCCCTCATCTAAAATTGAGTTTGAACTTGTCTTCATACCTACAAACATACCTTTTCTATCTTGGTCTTGAACTTCCCTCTCCTTTAATCTTTTTGCACACTTCAATTCACCTACATGTCCTTGTCATTTACCTCTATTCACTTCACCTTTTCCCTTTATCTCTTTCATCAAATTCTCTAGCCCAATAATCTTTGTATCATTAGGTTTGTAAACCTCCATCTTAAGAAAACTTAACTTCCCTCTAACTTCTTTTGAAACCAAAGAACAAAGAATTGTTCCTATCATGATCTTATCATGCCAATATTTCACACCCTCAACCAATTCATCCTTGACCTTCTCTTTCTCTATTTTTATCACCAATTCATCATCTTGTCTTCCCAACATTGGATCACTCTTCAAACTTGTTGTCTTCATATCTTCTTTTTATGTAGTGGTTGCACACTCTTCATTTTTGTCTTCCTCAAGCTTTATGAACTCCTTTCCTAACATAATCACCTTTGTTTCCTTGGTCTTCCCTTTAACATCTTCCTACAATAGTGTTAGTGTAAAATTGGTTCCGTACTTTTCAATTTCATAAGTATTATCTCTTCCATCATTTATGGCATGTCTATCAAACTGCCATGGTCTCCAAGTAATAAATGACAATAATCCATAGGAAATACATCACAAAGAATCTTGTCATTATATCCACCAATGATAAACTTAACTAAAGCTTGTTCATTATCCAAAATATATTGGTCATCATTTAACCAAGACACTTTTTAGGGTGTTTCATGAGGAATCTTTTCTAACTTTAGTTTATCAACAATTTCTATTAACACCATGTTATCAGTACTCCCTGAATCTATGACAACTTTACATACCTTTCCTTTGCATTTGTAGGTGGTTTTGAAAAGTTTTCTCCTTTGAGTAATCTCCTTATCCTTAGATGTAGTGGTCTTCTAACCATCAAGGATTCCCCAACTTCTGGAGCAACAAGATGATTAGGAGAATGAACGCTCTCACAAGCTTCCTCTTGCACCAATTGAACTCTTTTATCACCACCAGTTGAAGTAGCGCCTTGTTTCTCTGGAAACTTCCATGTTGGATGGACAAACTAATTACAATGGTAACATCTTCCTAAAAATGAACTTGAACCTCTACCTCCACCAAACCTTCCTCTGAAACCTCTGAATCCACCTCTTACATCAACCACTTGGTCTTTGCTTTTACTTGTATCTTCTTGGTCTCCATAGGTTTTCCTTGTACCTCTTCCTCTATTAGTTCTTCCTATGCCTCTTCCTTGTCTTTCTTGCCTTCATTTCAATTTCTCCTCTGCCCTAGCAGCCAATTTAAAACATTCTTCAACTATCCTTGGAGTAGCCTAACTAAATTCATCTTGAATTTGAAATCTTAAGCCACACATATACCTTGAAATCCTTTCATCTCCATTTTCAACATGACCAGCCCTAATGCTTAATTTGTGAAATTCTTCAATGTAGGCTATGGCATCCTTATTGTAATGCCCAAAATTTTACACTTGGGAAAAAGGACAGCTATTTTTTTTTTTTTGAACAATATTACAAAATACTAACATGTAGCCATCATACATGTGCATGGTACATGCATTGCACATTGGGTGGCATTTCGCATGCATCATTATCACTAGCATGTTGTCGAGAGTGGGGTATGAGGGGGTAGCAAGGTCGGGTGTGACGAGTCCATCATGCACACCCTCGAGCGATGAAGAAGGATTCTAGTATTGATATTACATAAGAAGGTCAACATATACTACTAGGGATGAATTTGATCGATGTTAACTTCATTGAGACATGGTTACCTCTACCTATAATTTTTCTAATTCAATTCATGGCTAAATTATTATTTCCATGTATTCTAGTTTTCATGTTATTTCCCCATGTCAAGATCATCCTCGAGGCCAAAGCTACTTCTAATCCGATTGTCAACATCATTTTAGAAAAACTAAGTTAATGTTAACACTATTATTGTTCACAACAATTTATTTATCTATTGTAGGGGCTATAATTCTAATAAATTAACCATACCACCACTTGACATTAGATTTAGTACTACTGTTATTTATTACTTTTATCATCATTACTAAGTCGGTTGTTGCCACCCTTAATATTTCAAATAGGATGATTGTTGATATTAACATTCCATTAAATTGGAAGGATAGGATAAATTATTATCCTTTTTTTCCATTTGTTCAAATAATTTATCTATTTTAAGAAATAATCTTAAATTTATAATAATATTAATTATCTTCCATAATTTAATGAATTATTTATTATATCTATATTTTATATATTAATTATATTATTTTAAAAAGGAACCTAAAATAACAAAAGAAATCCTTTATTGGAAAATGTCTTAATTCCTAACCTTTATTACTATTTCCTTCACACATACTATTGTTCTATTTAATAAGATCTCTCTCTTTTCTTTTCTTTTTTATATTCTATTAAAAGGAGTGAGAATATATTCCCCCATCCTTTATTAAAGGATTATTTTAAGTATGAGGATTATGTGGAGCCTCAAAAGTTAAGGCTAGATACTATTAGACATATTAACGCAGCTCCCTTTACTTTTAAGAAAAAGAAACATCATTACTACCATTACTCGCAGTCCTTATTAATGGCAATTTGCATTGGTATTAATTTTACTGTAGGTGATCTATTAACGTTATGCTGCAAAAGGATTTATATTTGTATTATTACTCCTAGTGGTTGAATAATGAGTAACACAAGAGCATTACACGAGAATCGCTTTAAGGATGGCGAACATGTACGATATAGCATGAGAACCCTTAAGTTAGCTCCATATTACAAAAGCATTAATCTCAGCTCTCATTTCTTTTCTTTTCTTTTTTCTTGGACAAGGAAACGGTAAATTTCCAAAGTTGGTTATAGAGGAGAGTGAGGCAGTCAACTTATCTACTCACAAAATTGACATAGACTTGCATATATACCTAGGGGCAGTCTACATTATTGAGCCCAGTGCATCGAAAGAGGGGTTCGTTGTCAGGTAGTCAACAGTGGTGATGGATTTGCAATAAATGTATTGCAAAGCATGGTACAGAGGGAGGGCAACGAGAGCTGATAAATACTACACTTTTTCTTTCTTTATTTAGTACGCCTTCTTCCTGGCTGAACAAATTTATGGAAGGGAGGCATAAACAAAGACGTGAAATATGAGTCAAAGGCACATGAGTTAGACGAGTAAAATCTTGATGAATATTGGCAATAACGTTACCATTTAACAGAGGTTGCTAAAACAAGAATTAGAGAAAGTAAGGGTTCTGGTCGAGACAGATTAACAATTAAGTACACATCAGATTTCAAGTATCTTGTGCAGCTGCCTTCGTAAGCCAACCCACCAATAGCTAGTAGTCTTTGTACTAAACTACATTCCTCGGTGCACAGGTCGTCGTTCCTTTGAATCCAACGCAATCTTATACTTCCATTGGCTCCAGCTAAAATGACTGTCGGTTTGGTCCACCCTCGATTTTGATGATATTCTATGGCCCCCAAGTTTTCTGACACAAATCGACGGTGAGTAGGAGGTGATGGCTTAAAGGAGGTGAAAACGTAGCTCTAAATTTTTTTTTGGCAGGAGAGCTATTGGTTACATTTAGATTCTGAATTACTCAGCTTCCCGACAGCATTGGAGATGGTGCACTGCTCAGCCTGTGCATTTGTCTAGAATACAGAGAATTTAAATCTCTATTATTTATTTATTTTCTTTTTCTTGGTTTATAGTTAGTTTCCATTGTCGCATATTCTATTTGGCTCTATGCTGCGGGTTGAAAACACACTATAATATCGACTACAACTCGGAATTAATAACTCATTTCTGTGCCCATCAAACCATCCTCTCCCTAGCACATGGGTTGTCCAAAAGACTAGCTTTCTCCTAATAATAGGTGGTGCTATAGCTGTATTCCTTATCCATTAATTCAAGTGAAACATATTTCTGCACAGAGAAGACTATGGAGGCACTACTTTCAATGTACTCCAAGAGTGCGTCCTCTTCCCTTCTCCTCTGCTCATTTCTTCACACCTATTTAGACATCATAGGTTTGCAAATACTTTAGAGGCGTTGCAGATTCAGGGGGGCAAAGTTACAGAGGTTCCTCATAAAGGACCACACACATGGCTGTAGCTACAACACTGACCAAGTAATAGGTTCATGTGACCTGCGCAGGTATTGAATATACTCTTTATTTGCTTACTTAACTATCTTCTCCTACATATTTATCAGAGCATAATATCTACAGTCGGCTCCTCCCATCTGTATGTTACAGGCTGGAAAACCATCGTCTTAGCTATCGCTGAATAAGGGTTAATTTGTGGCTATGAAAGGCTAAAAGGAGTTTTAGAAAAAGAACGTGCCCTTTCACAATGATGTTTGAAATAATCCCACCTCTCATTCAGTCTGAGCAACTTTCTTGAGGCAGGCGTTCCATCTCAAACACGTGCCATTGTTGAGGAAAATGCTCATTCATTAGTTTTTGTTCCTTTATTGTCCCAGAGCAGGCCTTACACCTGAATGCATGGAAAAGTTTTATTCATTGCGCAAGGTCAGACACTAACAGCAGGGATTACAGTAGGGTCTGATATGCATAAATATTATTGTTATATCTATCTTGGCTAATTTACCTTGTCCTGATAGCCAGAGTATGGTTTTAACTATTCTGTTCATAAAAGAAGACCTTAGAGGCGAGATAAAAATTCTAAAGTTAATTCTTGCAATTGAGATAAAATCTAATACTGCTACAATCATTTTTAAAATACATGGTATGTCTATATCCTCATCATGCTAAAATTCTTCTCTGAAAGGGATATGAGGTATTTCTTCATAATAGAACAATATTTTTTTGTTAACCAAAAAAAAATGTCATAGTTCTCTTCTTGTATAATAGGAAGTGATTCTATCTCCTATTTTTTTCACACTTAAATTGAATATTACAATACAAAGTACATACAACATAAATATGTATTTAAAAGATAATAATGCTGAAATCTATATTCAGCTTGCTCTTTCTTTCTTTCTTTCCCTTTTCCCATTGAACAATATATGCAATTCTTTCTTAAAACTACAATGATACAAATAGCATTTGAGGAATAATGATTTACATGTAAATAAATAACACAAAAATGAATAAGGATTGCTCTTTCTCCATTTTTCTTTTATTTTGCAACAAACACTAGCGTTCCTTCTTACACTAGTTCTAAGAAATACAAAGGATGACACACAACCAAATCGAGCTTGCTCTCCACCCTACCATAATGGCGTCATGGAGCCTCGTGGGCTCTGGCCATACCCCCGAGCAAGAAATCTATTAACCCCAAGATGATAGATGGGGTTTTCTCAATCTTACCAAAAAGACCAAAACAATATGACATCAAATTTCACACATTTAGGCTCTCCACTCACATATTCAACAAGATGCACACAACATTTTACCCTCCTACAACAAAATGGACAAAGATGGTGAAGATGAGGAAACTTATCTTTTTGTTTAGATAAGGGGATTTAGATCTTCCATCCTCCACTCCTCTCCAATCCAATCTATCTTGAGTCCATATCCTAAGAGGGAGACTCCTCTCCTCCTCTCCTCTTCTCTTCCATCTACACCAAAGTTCTCCAAAAGGAGAAGTGGGTAACATCCATTTCTTCTTTTCCATCCAAGTATATAGGAATTCACTTGAATTCACCTGAATGAGAGAGAGACACTTGTCACTCTCTCATTTGATCTTTCAACACACATCCCCACAAGTGCTCACACATGTGTGAGACTTTTGGGGAGATGGGGAATGTACTATGACACCCTACCCAACAACCCTTATAGGGTGGCTCCACACATGTGAGAGATTTGATGCTCTTTCCAAGTTCATTAATGAACTTTGGGGAGTGTGGTGGGGAAGTGATAAGTCACTTCTCCCAACTCCCAAAGACTCAAATTCGTCACTCCCTTTCAAGTGGACTTCTGAAGGGTCAAATCATGTCCTTGGGACCCTATTGCATGCCCACTTGTCCCCTACAACTATGGTATAGACCCTAGGGGTTTATCTTTGTACCCCAACTAAAGAAATTGACCAATAACCCTCTTTAAAGTCCCACTCAATGTTCTATCCGAGTTTCACACTTGGACAGGGGTTCATAAACCTTAACCCCAACTTATATCTCACATGACACAATTAAATAACCTTTCAACCCAAGAATAAACATAGCAACTATTTTTCCCTCAGCTCCAAAATAAGGGAATCAAATACATAAGCACAAAATGGTGTCTTTCAATTTGTTCTCATTGGTTCCGTGTTCTCGTATTAGCACCTCTTTTCTTTCCTGCACATTACCAATGAAATCATAAGCAACAATCATATATCACATTAATTTGGTAACTAAAATAAGATTTAACTGTGCAACCATTTCATTAAAATTCCAATTCACATTCATAGTTTACAAGTGCCTAATACTTCCATGGAAATGATAATAAAACATTTCAAAATAAAATACAAGCACATTTTCATGAAATCACACTATACATTGCCTAAAATATATCTAAGCATCTATAAGTATATAACAAAATTAAGATTGTATTATTCACATGCAAAGCGGGGTCTTACACTTATCCTTCTGCTTTAAACTTTGCAACTTCTTGAAAGTTTGTATGGCATGATCACATGGAAAAAATTGGATTTTTATCTTTGACACCATCCTATCCCATGAACTAATTTTTGTTTTCCCCTTCTTCAATCTTTCCTCTTGAACATAATTACGCCATGTAAGAGTAGGGCATTTCAACTTAGTTTTTTAAAAATTCACCTTATGATCTTCAACAACCTCCTTATAATCAAAGTAACTATCTAGTGCATCTATCTATTGGCTTTCAGTTGTTTATTATGATTATTTGTCCTTGATGTCAAAACTACTCTAGGTTGGTGCCTTGGTATTTTTAGGCATATTCATTTGATCAGTTTGGCATTGGTATTATGATACTTGGTGCATTGATTATCATTTTATTTAGTTTGGAATATTCAATATTTTGTGGACAGTGGTTTGGATTGGTTCATTTGGGTGCATTTGGTTCTCATTGTGGACATCGATTTATACTTTTAGTTTTGTCTTGTGATACTGATCATTGTGGATTCATGTGCAGAGGGTATATATCTCGTACATACTCTTTGGCATTGGTATTTCAGATACTCAATTAGAGGTCTTGTTCTTGGTATTCATGTTTATGGTGATTCAGGATTTTGATGATGTATTGGCACTTGGTTTATGGCATGTTTTAGTTCTTCATTTGTTGGTATTGAATTTTGACATGGTATGCCTTTGCTTCAGATATATCTATGTTTATTATTATCTTGACAGGTCTCAAGATCTTTATGCTTTAGGTATTGGCTTCATTGATATTTATCAAGATGGAAAAGAGATCACTTTGATACTGGTTCTCTTTGCAATAGATGGTTTCTTTGTGAATTATCATGAAATCTAGATTCTAATGTTTACATTGCTCTATTAGCAATCATCTTGGCTGAAACATAGTATGCCATTACACTACTTTGGTATATTTTTTAAGGGCTTCAAGGCTAATGAGAATATTAAATTATTTATACTTGACACCATATATGGTGCTAGGTACTAAAGTGATATGTTTTTTTAAAAACAAAGGAAATTGGGTTCTAAAGAAAGAAAAAGAAAACCTAAGGCATATAACATTAGGTTACCATATTACATATGAAATTTGATTGTTATTGGGCTTACCATATCATATAGCATATGACATATAGTATCGGTTTTATCGCCAAACTTATTTGACTATCGGCCTTATCATGTTTTATTTGCATTGACAATGTTGTAGACATCATCATTATGGGTTGACTTGGCAGTGACTGGAGTGTTTGTTGGTGGACTTCAAACTTCATTAGGATATTTCTTTTGGACTTCAAATGATATTTAATATCATTACTTTCACGTATTTGACATCATTATTCACTTGAGTTTTGTTGTTGATAGGGAAAAATGAGTTTTGCAACTAACATTTTGCTGAAGGAAAAACCCTAGCCACATGGAGCCAACATGGAAGAGAGATTTGATCGATAGTTTGGAAGAGCTCAAAGTTGGGTATTTCATTTCTGGTTTTTGCATTTCTTAATAGGATTTGAGAGTTGTTTTGAGATTCAAATGGCATTTGATGTATGGAATCCTAACGACATTCATTGCTTGGAGAATCAGTTTGAGAAATTTGGTTGATTAACGAATAAAGTTTCAATATTCAACAAAGATCCTTCAGTTATTCCTTTTTGGAATACATTTTAAACTATTTTTTTTATTATTGTATAAATATATGCTTGTAAGCCATTTCTTAGTTGGGCGAGAATTTGTATTGCTAAGAACAAGAGTTTTTGAGCACATAACAAATTGTTATTATAGTGATATCATTTGTATTTGAAATGGGTAAAGAGAGAGTTTAAAAGATTTCTATCTCTGATTTGATTACTGAGATTTTAGTGGGCATTATTGAAAATGATGAATTATTTTTTCAAACTTTGAAAAATAGAGGAGTTGGTGCTCCACATTGTAATAGAATTGGTGCTCTTTTGAATGAATAAAAGGATCAGTTTGTGAGTGGTTTTTTATACCACAAGAGAGTTTTTCCACTCGGGAAATCTTTGTGTTATGTGATGTGTTTTTGTCTCTCATTCTATTTCATGTTAATGTGCTCATTCAGTTGGTCAATGCTTTGATACTTTAAGTTTGTTCAAAAGATTAATGCCAATTTTTTTAAGTCTATATACAAAGTAATTTGTGCAAAACTGGTCATTAAAATCTTTCTTTAAAGCAAGTTAAAATTTGCATTGAGTAAAGTTGAAGTTTTGTTTCAAAAAGCATTAATAAGGTTGTTCATAATTTGATAGAACAATACTACATTGTGCTTTTAACATGAATTAATTCTCTTGCATATATTTCTACAAAGTTTAAGTGTTCATGTGTCTGCATTAGGTTTAACCACCTAGGATTGATTCTGGTATTGGAAGTCTACTTGTTTGAAGAATTTTTTTAATGTTGTAGTGTTGTGTCTGATATGGAAAAAGTTAGAAGGAATAAGGGAAACATAAGGTCACATCAAAACACTTATAACCAAGCTTTGTCTGAACCTAGTGTAAGAAGTGATGAAGAAGTGATCATCAACAACTCAAAAATGATACAACATTCTATGCATAGAATACCTCAGTTTGAAGGTACCAACTTTAATTTATGGAAGCATCAGATGGAAAATTATTTTTCCTCCTTAGGTTTTGATGTGTGGGAAGTAGTAGAAAGGGGTTGCACTATATCCCTAACATCTTCCACACTTGAGGAAAAGATGGTTCTTGAAACCAATGCTAAGGCTCTAGATGTTATTTTCAATAGTATGCTAAATGAAACTGTTGTTAAAGTTATGCAATACAAATATTCAAAGGAATTTTGGGACAGATTGATTGAAATATATCAGGATGGTGAGTTGTAAGGAGAGATATGTTAGAAAAATCAAGCAAGTTGTGATTCATCTATAAGTGGTGATTGTGAAAACCCTCATAGTTTTGAAGAAAATTAGTTTGAGTCTAAATCTATAGAGATTACAGATGAACATTCAAGTGGCCAAGAAGCAAATGAAGTACATCAATTTTTGGATGAAGTAAATTCTGAACAATAATTAGATGAGCACGAAAGTGAGCTTGATTTGGAAGATGAACTTTTGTGTGCTTTAGATACAATTAAACAACTTAGAAGAGAGAACCTGATTTTAATGAGACAATTTCAACAAGAAAAGGATATCAAAGATAAGGTGTGTTTAGATCTTCTAGAAGAAAAAATCCAAGTTGAAGAAGCTAGAAATATTGAGGAAGTGTTCAGAAATCAACTTAAAGAAAAAGAATAGAGTATAGAAAAAATTGAGTTGCAAGTGGTTTTACTAAGGAACATTGATAAAAAATCAAAGCAATTAAATGATAAAAAAATCAATGAGAGTGGCTCCATGTCTTTGGATAAACTTATTTGAGCATAGAAGGCTCCAAGTGACAAAACTGATCTAGGCTTAGAGGAAGGACAATGCTCTAAGGTTAAAAAGACACTTAGTACAAAGAAAGATTTATACTTTCATGTCGCTGATTCTGAAACTGCAGAAAAAAAAAGAGGAGGATCAAATAGAATAGACAAATTTACAAGATCTCACTCTACCTAGCAAGGTAAGTTGATGAAGTATAATTATTCTTTTTCAGGTTATTGTTACTCATGTTTTGAGTATGGCCATAGAGCATCTGAATGTTTGTTCAAAGAAAAGAAAAGTGATAAGAAAAGGAACCATGGTAATATCACATGCTTCAAATGTAATCAATCAGGTCATATTGCAAGAAACTATGATAAACTATCTCTAAAGATGGCACAAGATATTATAAGTCTTTGGTTGTATGCTATAGATGCAGTGGTTTTAGACATAAAGAAAATTTTTGCAGGGGTCAATGGAAGAAATTATCTGGAAACAACAAATACTTAGAACCAAGGAAAGAATCACACATGGTTTGTAGAAGAAAACATAATCAATTTGGTGATAATATTTCTTACTCCCTATGAGGTTCAACCGGTTTTTTGATGAGTGCTTGTCAAAATGAGTTTATACTTGATTTATTTACTACATGAATTTTCAAAGGTGGAATTTAGTGTTTGTAATGTTCATTATGCTTAAGGAACACAAATGCCAAGGTTGATTAACAAGTTGCATGATCAGGTTGTATCCTCCTTTTCACACTTTGCATACACTTGTGGTGGTTGAGTGATACTTATCTATGGTTTTCATATGTCAAGACCTTACCAAATAAAGGGATAGTCATTAGCCATATTGATAATCACTAAGTGCTAAATAGATAGATGAGATGTAATCACTAAGTGATGAATAAATAGATGTGATGAAGTCATGTACAATTTCATGTCCATCTGTGATAGTACATACAATGACATGTTTAATTTGATAGCAATGAATCAGTGAAAGTAATATGTTGGAAGAGATTTGAAAGGACTTTCTCCTATCTATGAACTACTGGTTCTTCAATGTACTAGTGGTTTAAGTATGAATAGTAAAGTTAAGTTTATGGGGCTAAAAATATGCGTCAACAATATATAGAATTATAGTGCTATATAAGTTTGGGGAACAAATGGTTTGTAGTTGTCATGAGGAAATAGTGTAGGTTTTGTTTAATGGCCATCATGTTCACATTATTCAAAACAATATTTCAGTAGTGAACAATAAAGATAGAAACCCGTGATTGTTCTAAGTGACTTAATCATGAAGAATAGTTTGTGAGCAAGAATTATGCAACAATAGATGTACTAAGTTCTTTGTTGGCTCAGGGATCATTTGGAACAAGTGTAATGATCAAACTATATACTTCTTGGTCTAAGAAAAGTGATTGAAGTTACAATCTATAGTATGCCTTTTACTTTGATGTCTTGTTGGATTTCAGATATTGGGTCTTGTTTTTGCTCATCTAAAATCTTGTTAGAAATTTTGGGTAGTGGTTCATTTGCCAACAAATATGATTGGGACTAATTATTCATAGGTTGAACTATATATAAATTCCTCCAGTTCATGGATTCAAGGGGAGAAAAGTGCAGTATGTGCTGAAAAATAGTGGTAGCAAGATAGTGAAGATCAAAGTTTCAAAGATACAGGGTCACTAATTAGAGATTTTTCACATCTCTCACTTGCTACTCTATTTGTGTTTGTAGCAGGATTCATTGGTTACTTGGCTTTCGGATGTTTATTGTGATTTCATGTCTTTGTTAACAATACTTGATTTGATGACACATTCATATGATCTGGGTGGCACATTATGTTTATAGTTGGTTCACATGATTCATGTCAAGTACTTGCTTTCAGTTGTTTTTAGATGTTGGTATAATGTTTGCCATATGTTCATTATAGCAGGACATGCATTTGCTTCTGGGTATAAATTTTGTTTTAGGTATATGGTTTGATTATTCTGGTATATCTAGTTCAGATTGTGGTACATTTCACTTGATCTTGTGCAAGTTATTTTCACATACTATTTGTGACTCTATTTTAGTCAATCACTTTGTAAAAAGATATGGTTTTGAGCAACATTTGTTATTGGGTCACATTGCATTGATATTATTTTGCTACCAATCCCTATTCTGGCTATTCTTCCTTTGTCCTTATGAAAAAAAGGGGGAGAATATGATGGTTTACAGTGGTTCATATGGCTAAGTTTTTTCCATCAAGGAAAAAGGGGGAGTTTGTTGGCTTTTAGTTGTTTATTGTGATTATTTGTCCTTGATGTCAAAACTGCTTTGGGTGGGTGCCTTGGTATTTTCAGGCATATTCATTTGATTAGTTTGGCATTGGTATTATGATACTTGGTGCATTGATTATCATTGTATTCAATTTGGCATATTCAATATTTTGTGGACAATGCTTTGGATTTGTGCATTTGGGTGCATTTGGTTCTCATTGTGTATAGTGATTTATACTTTCAATTTTGTCTTGTGATACTAATCATGGTGGATTCATGTGCAGAGGGTATATATCTAATACAGGTTCTTTGGCATTGGTATTTCAGACACTCAATTAGAGGTCTTATTCTTGGTATTCATATTTATGGTGATTCAAGATTTTGATGATGTATTGGCACTTGGTTTATGGCATGTTTCAGTTCTTAATTTGTTGGTATTGAATTTTGACATGGTATGCCTTTGCTTCAAATATATATATGTTTATTATTATCTTGATAGGTCTCAAGATCTTTATGCTTTAGGTCTTAGCTTCATTGATATTTATCAAGATGGAAAAGAGATCACTTTGATATTGGGTTTCTTTGCAATAGATGGTGTTTTTATGAATTATCATGAAATCTAGATTCTAATGTTTACATTGCTCTATTAGCAATCATCTTGGATGAAACACAGTATGCCATTACACTACTTTGGTATATTTTTTAAGGACTTCAAGGCTGATGAGAATATTAAATTATTTATACTTGACATCATACATGGTGTTGGGCACTAAAGTGATGTTTTTTGAAAAACAAAGGAAATTGGGTTCTAAAGAAATAAAAAGAAAACCTAAGGCATATAACATTAGGTTACCATATTACATATGAACTTTGATTGTTATCGGGCTTACCATATCATATAGCATATGACATATAGTATCGGTCTTATCCCTAGACTTATTTGACTGTCGGCCTTATCATGTTTTATTTGCATTGACAATGTTGTAGACATCATCATTATGGGTTGACTTGGCAGTGACTATAGTGTTTGTTGGTGGACTTCAAACTTCATTATGATGTTTCTTTTGGACTTCAAATGATATTGAATATCATTACTTTCACGGATTTGACATCATTATTCACTTGAGTTTTGTATTCGATAGGGAAAAATGAGTTTTGCAACTAACATTTTGCTGAAGGAGAAACCCTAGCCCCCTGGAGCCGACATGGAAGAGAGATTTGATCGATAGTTTGGAAGAGCTCAAATTTGGGTATTTCATTTCTGGTTTCTGCATTTGTTAACAAGATTTGAGAGTTGTTTTGAGATTCAAATGGAATTTTATGTATGGAACCCTAACTACATTCGTTGCTTGGAGAATCAGTTTGAGAAAGTTGGTTGATTAACGAATAAAGTTTCATTGTTCAACAAAGATCCTTCAGTTATTCCTTTTTGGAATCCATTTTTAACTGTTTTTATTTTTATTATTGTATAAATATATGGTTGTAAGCCATTTCTCAGTTGGGCGAGAATTTGTATGGTTGAGAATGAGAGTTCTTGAGCATATAAAAAATTGTTATTATACTGATATTATTTGTATTTGAAATGGGTAAAGAGAGAGTTTATAAGGTTTATATCTCTGATTAGATTATAGAGATTTTAGTGGGCACTATTGAAAATGATGAATTATTTTTTGAAACTTTGAGGATTTGGTGCTTCAGAAAAGTTATTGGAGTTGGTGCTCCACATTGTAACGGAGTTGGTGCTCCACATTGTAACAGATTTGGTGCTCTTTTGAATGAATAAAAGGATCAGTTTGTGAGTGGTTTTTTATACCCCAAGAGGGTTTTTCCACTCAAGAAATCTTTGTGTTATGCACGATGTGTTTTTGTCTCTCATTCTATTTCATGTTAGTGTGCTCATTCAGTTGGTCAATTCTCTGATACTTTAAGTTTGTTTAAAATATTAGTGTCAATTTTTTAAAGTATGTATACAAAGTAATTTGTGCAAATCTTGTCATTAAAAGCTTTCTTTAAAGCAAGTTAAAATTTGCATTGAGTAAAGTTGAAGTTCTGTTTCAAAAAGCATTAATAAGCTTGTTCATAATTTGATAGAACAATACTACATGGTGCTTTTAACATTAATTGATTCTCTTGCATATCTTTTTGCAAAGTTTAAGTGTTCATGTGTTTGGTTAAATCTTCCACATTGTTTCAAGGTCAAAAATTTAAAATTGTGCTTTCAAAGTCAAAAGTTAAAAATTACTTCACTTTGATTCACCCCCCCTCTCAGAGTGAATCCACTTCCAACACTATCCAATCCAATACCTCTTCAGCATCCAAATTTTCATTATACATTGGAACATCTATCTTTTCACTAGAAGCATCTCCTCTAACAACCTTGAGCATTTTCACCATCCTTCTCTCATAAGGATCCAAATCATCACCTTGGATTCTTCCACTTGGAGGGTTTTCATCCTCACCCTCTCTCTCTTCCTCTTAGTCACTTTCCTCTTCAGTGGCCTTTCCTCTTTTTTTTTTTTTGTCTCCCATGCTACAAATATGGCTAAAAGTGCTTCTTGTGTTTCCTTTAACAACCTTATTTCCCTACCAAGGGCTCCACTTCCTTTAGGAGGCATCTTTGCTTTCAATTCTCAAATTTTCACCTTCAAAAGATCTAACACCTATGCTTTGATACCAATTGATACAGAGTAGGGATTCAAACCTTAAAACAATCACAATTTGATCAAGTTCAAACAATCTTTTTGTCCTCAAAACCCTAACTTAGCATTATTCCACAACTCCACCCTATTCTCCTTGTATCATATCAATAAATGTTTTCTATCCATATCTTTCAAAATAAATTGAAGACCCACAAACTATTTACCTTTTCAAATACCCAATAATCTCTTCTTTGACATATCTGATTTGTTCATATCATTTTTTTGGAACACACTCTCCTAAAATTGACTGGTACGCTAGACAGAGCCCTAATTAGCCCCATTTTTCAAAGCATCATCCCTCTAAACATCTTCCCATTCCAAAATCTCCACCCAAGCCTTCTTGGGAGGTATCAAATAGCCTGAATCCACAACTTTCATCAAAAGAAACAACAAAAAATTCATCAAAACACAAAACCCTTACCTATGCCAATTTAGGCATGCTCAACAAGGGTTTATTGAAACTTTCAATAGAGAGATTACCTCAAATTCTTGAAGTATATTTAAACTTATCCCTCTAAAAAAAACTAACACAACCAACCAAACTACATTTTGAATGCCCCTAACCATTAGACTTCCATAGTTTGCATTTTTTCAATTTTTGCATATGACAACTTTTCAAGGTTTTGCAACTTCTTAACAAAATGACTCCAAACTGACCAAATAGACTTGCTACATTAGAAAATGGTCTATTATGACCTTATTGAATGTCACTAGACTAAAAACACCCTAAAACCAAACTAAATACCTTATTTACACAAAATGAACTAACATGGCGGCCCTCCACCAATACTATATACATATATGTATACATTTATACACATACATATAACTTCAAATACTAAGATAAAATCATTAATTTAAAAGACCAAAAAAAAAACAACTATGAAATTATTCTTTGCTATTCTCTATATATCTATATATCATGTATAGATACATCTATACACATTTGTACTATGGGTAATATAAATATATATATATAATGCATATAAATACATACATCTATTATCTATAAATACAATAAAAATGTGCATGTATGTATATATCTGTGCATTTGCATATATATATAAATGCATGTGCTCATCATCAATATCCTACATTAAAAAAGAAAAATTGAAAATGATCAATCATGCTCTACAATTACAATTCAATAAATTTTCTTTACATTTAAATATCACTAGTACATAAATATATATACACTCATTCATAACAAGCATCTCATTCCTGCCACCACACTACAATACATTATGTAAAAATTTATGTTCCCACTAATATGCCAAATTATCTACCATGTAGCTTATCTATTCTAACCTGTTTGTTTAAAATCCACCAATGTTTTTCTTTTATAGCATGCATAGATCTATCTATGTATTTATCTATGTATATATATGTTTATATATATATATATATATATATATAATTTTTATAGGTATGTATGCCATTACACATACATATGATACACATATAACTATGCATATATACAAATAAACATACAAAAAATATACATATTCTACCAGTTCACTAAATAGTATAACTTTTTTTTCCAATGTCTAGGGGACAAGACCCTGACTTGGAAGGTCCACTATGTATAACTTTGATTTTTGGGCCACATTAGCATCATTTTTTTTAGCATGTTAAAAAATTCTGAAATAAAACATGTGACCAATACTTCTACATTCACATCATCAATAGTTCAACATTGATGTGGCATCACATGATTGGTTTTTTTTTTACATCAGAGTAATACATTTCCTTGAATTATGGATACTCAAGTCACAATTATTTGACATTATATAAATAATTACTATGATAACTATTCAAACATGCTCAACAACTGCATTCCCTAATCTTTTGCAAATATCAAAACTCAATCTAGTTATCCCCAACAAGGACTCTAGCTCTTTTAGAGCTCTTGTTTTGGAATAGAATTTAGATTATTTACTTCATTTTTATTTATTTCGTTCATGAGTTTCTAAAATTTGAGTTTTTCCTATTTCTTTATGTCTTCTAGTTCAATAAATATTGATGAATTTAATATATGATTTAGACCACTAATACCTATATAATGGTGAAGTGTTTTCTCTATTAATTTGTAATGGGTGCATGAAATGACACTTTAATTAATCCTTTTTATGTTTTCAAAGACTTTATTATATATTAATTAACTATGCTAGCGGTAGACTATATGCGTGAATGTTTGCTTGATTTTTCCTTATATTTAACTAATTGGAGTATATATTAGAAATGATATTTTTCATTAAATGTCTTTCTTTTTAATGGTGATTAATTATGAAGTGATTATCCAATTTGAGATCTTTTGCTGTCATAATAGCACTATCTTTGAGGATTTTGTTTGGTTGATTAAATGTTGACTTCATGAGGTGGATGAGTTAAACTCTCTATTTAACAAACTTGAAATTTGTCTTGCTCCTGATCACTCCAGTTGTATCCTGATGAGTGTTTCTGAATTGACTTCTTTAGTCAGTTTGAGAATTTCCTATTCAGCTATTGTCATATGGCAAATTTCTTTATGACATTTTTACTTCTATTTAGTTTAGTTTTTATTGCTTTGTATCTTGGCGGGCTGCACCAATTTTTGTATTCAAATAAGTGGATATTCTTATGAATATCCATCCTTAGTTTTAGTTTGGGAGGGAGTTAATCTTTCACTTTAGCATTGTATAGTTGGCAATCTACACTTTTGTTCTACTCACCTTTTTTGGCCAATTGGCATGCAAATAAGGAGTTGATTTGAATCTCAATGTTTAGGTCTCACCAGAGGAAGAGTAGGGCTTGCTTAATCGAAGGAGGTGACCTTGTGTTATGTTCTTTGATTCAATTTATTTCTGCTTAATTCATCTCAATTGGAAAGTAGGAATATTTATTTTTGTTTAATCATTGTTAGTGAATACAATTGCTTATATTATTAGATTAAATTCATTATGTTCTTAAAATGATTCATTATGCTTTACTGTAGATTTATATTCACTCATTTGATATAGATTTAATTACTATTCATAGAAATTAAACTCATTGGTTATTTTCAAATACATGTAGTTTTAACGGAAGAGACAATGATGACTTATGGAAAGATGAAACCGAACCTTGTTTGGAATTTATTCATGTAATTTAGTATTATTGCTTTCTAGGTTAATATTTATTTTTTGCAAACATAAATAGACTCCTTTTGAAAATGTAAATAGATTTCCTTTTCAAGTATATTTCAATTCTAAATTTTAGATTAAAAGTAAATTTATTTTTTAGCTTAATTCTTCCATGAATCAATTGCAATTAAGTCAAATGACATGTGAAATAAGTTATTGGAGTTTGAACATTCGTTAGTTAAGAGTTAAGTTAGGATTAAGTCTTTAGAATAGGTTAGAGAATAGTTGTTAAGATCTACTCCTGAGAGCTCCTGAAAGCTCTCAACGGAGCTAAATCATAACCAAAAGTCACTGTTTATAGTGAAAAACCCCCCAATTTATGGAAACATACTTATTGCATATAGCTCTAAGACACACTCGATTCGATAATTGAAATATTAAATGATGCAAGAAGTGACATCAACAACCTTTCCCATCTTTTTTGGTGTTGTTGTCAGGGAATTAAAAGATATGGCTATTTAAGTTTGAATCCTTATTGTTGATAAGGAAGAAAATTTAGATTGTTGATGAGACGAGCTAGAGATCCTCTAAGAATAGTTTTTCCATGAAATATTAATTTTGATCAAGAACAAGAAGTTCAACAATATCAGATTGAAAATCAACAAGTGAATCAAGAACAACATCAAGAAGAAATGGGTGACCAACTAGGAAATGATCTTTCACCAAATAATAGGACCTTTTCTTAACATATTAATTTGAATGTATAGAACGATGAGCCTCCTATGAAAAAAATTTCACCTTATGTATTACCTACCTTTAGAGGAAAAACTTCTGAGGATCCTGACCAATTTCTCTTTGATTTTAAGGTTATATGTCAGACTTATGACTATACAATAACCAAAAGTTAAAACTTCCTTTTGAAAGAGCCGCTTTACGCTAGTTCATTGGTTTAGGGGCAAGAACAATCTCAACTTGGTAGGAAATGGAAACTAAATTTTTAGATAAATATCAAGATTACTGTCGAGTAAGAGATAGGAAAGAGGAGTTGTTTTGAATGAGACAATTGGAAGATGAAAGCTTGGAAGATTATGTTGATAGATTTCAGTTTGTGCATAATAGGTGTGGTAATGGTTTGGATAATGAGATTAGTAAGATAATTTTTCTGAAAGGAATTGATGATGAATCTAGAGAATCTTTGAATCTTATGGGGAAAGGATACATCAATAAACTTTATTTGGAAGAAATTATTGAGATATGTAGGAACTACTCTAGGACTAGAGTAGGGACTAGAAACTCCTGAAGAGACAAAGTTCTTACTCCTAATGTATCTCAAGTAATGGGAGAAATTTCAAATTTGAAAACTAATTTACTCCTTCATCTTAACATGCAAGGAGATAAAAATACTACTGAGCCTTTATCCATTTATTGTTCCAAATGTAGAGGTAAACATCTTTTGAGAGAGTGTCCATTAAATCAAATTGATCTCTATGAAATTTGTGAAAAACATTATGCAACAAGTTCTTGTAGCCTCTTACTTGGAATTGAGAATCATTTGAAGAAACAACCTGAAGTGGTGGAAGAAATTAATTATGTTGGACAAAGACCCTAGAATATACAATATAATGATAATCAAGGGAAATATTGTCCTAGAGCTAATTGGAATCAAAATCCTTGGCCAAATGCAAACCAATGGACTCCTCCTTACCAAGAAAAACTGCCACCTACATTTTGGGGTCAACCTAAATGGATGAATCCTTAGTGGAATCAACCATAGTGCAACCAAATCAATCAAAGTGGTAGTCAAATCAACCATAATGGAAACAAAATAAAACACAATTTCAACCATGGAAAAATAAAGGACTAAGGAATCCTTGGGGATAGTCACCACCATTAGTCACTGGTCCTAATCCTCCTAATGAACAAGTAAACCAACCTTAGTTCCTAGCACAACCTATTTCAAATACGAAAAACAATTGTAATGATTCCAATCCTCCTAATCTGAATGTGATAGATGCCAATGATATTTAGTTGATGAACCAAAAAGTTCCATTCATACCAAGAATTAAAGATCAAGAAAGTGAGAAAGAAAAAGAGTACTCGAAGGAAGATCAGAACTCTGATGATGAACAAAAGATTAGGCAAGCACCTTATCCTGAATGATTAAAAACAAAACAAGTAGCTCCTGATAAATCTCAACCATACTATATGAATGTGGTAGATTCTCAACTTCTCCATGAACTGAAAATGTCAACATTGAGATACCATTATTGCAAGTCATTAAAGACATACCAAAAATAAATTAGTTGGTTAAATCTCTTTGTATGAAGACACTAGGTAGGAAGAAGAAATTACCTCCTACAATACAAATAGGGACTAAACTCATTGATGTTTTATTAGGAAGACTACTACCTCAAAAATATAATGATCCTGATAGTCTTGTGACAACTTTAAGTATTAGAGGGATTAAGACAACCAACATATTAATTGATTTAAGAGAAGCTATCAATGTTATCACATTAGACACTATTGAATTGTTGGGTATGACAATTTTTTAGCCCACAACTATTTTACAGTTGACAGATCAATCTACTGCTAAACTTGAAGGTATTATTGAAGACATTATGGTTACTATTGATACATGGGATTATCTAGTTGACTTTTTAGTTCTTAAAGCTAGAAAGAATAATTTTGGTTATCCAATTATCTTAGGTAGACCATGGTTGGCTACTACAACAACATTGATAGATTATAGATCAGGAAGTGTGATAATTTCTAATGGTAAAAAATAGAAGGAATTGTTACTTTTTCCTCCTATCCAACCATCATTTTAGCCGAATACTAAACTTTGGGTTGATTAGGATATGGATTCAGAAGGAGATGGTATTGTAGAATTAGCTATGGTTACCTTGGTAGAACATATTAAAGAATATGAGGAATAATATCTTAATTCTGAAAACATTAGTCAAGAAAAAGAGAAGAACTGCCAAGTACATCAACAAAATTCATGCACTTTTCCCTTAAACACACTTGTTGGAGATCCACTTGATTCTAAGAATATGACCAAAGAAATAATAGTAGCAGGGGATAAGCCTCTTTTCATTAATTCATCGTTGTCTTCTTCCCAAGAAAAGGAATTGAAGCAGACTTTGGAAAATCCTTCTGAAGCATTTTCTTGGGAATATAAAGACATGAGAGGAATTATCCCTTCTATTTGTACTCATCATATTTATGTTGAAAATGCTAAACCAATAAGGAAATGTCAAAGAAGGATCAATCCTTCTCTATGAGATATTGTAAAACACGAAATACAAAAGCTACTAAAAGTAGGGTTTATTTATCCAATATTTGATAGTCAATGGGTTTCTCCATTGGTTATTGTTCCCAAGAAAAATGGAAAATGGTGTGTATGTGTGGACTACATAGAATTAAACAAAGCCACTAAAAAATATCATTTTCCTTTTCCATTTATTGATCAAGTATTGGATAATCTAGCTGGTAGTAGTTATTTTTCTTTCTTAGATGGCTTTATTGGTTATAATCAGATCCAAGTGGCTCTTGAAGACTAGGATAAAATTACCTTCACATGTCCTTGTGGAACATATGCTTAAATATAGTTTTTCCATT
>VDFB02290808.1:0-15112 GCA_007258455.2 Sequoia sempervirens
AACCATAATGGAAACAAAATAAAACACAATTTCAACCATGGAAAAATAAAGGACTAAGGAATCCTTGGGGATAGTCACCACCATTAGTCACGGGTCCTAATCCTCCTAATGAACAAGTAAACCAACCTTAGTTCCTAGCACAACCTATTTCAAATACGAAAAACAATTGTAATGATTCCAATCCTCCTAATCTGAATGTGATAGATGCCAATGATATTTAGTTGATGAACCAAAAAGTTCCATTCATACCAAGAATTAAAGATCAAGAAAGTGAGAAAGAAAAAGAGTACTCGAAGGAAGATCAGAACTCTGATGATGAACAAAAGATTAGGCAAGCACCTTATCCTGAATGATTAAAAACAAAACAAGTAGCTCCTGATAAATCTCAACCATACTATATGAATGTGGTAGATTCTCAACTTCTCCATGAACTGAAAATGTCAACATTGAGATACCATTATTGCAAGTCATTAAAGACATACCAAAAATAAATTAGTTGGTTAAATCTCTTTGTATGAAGACACTAGGTAGGAAGAAGAAATTACCTCCTACAATACAAATAGGGACTAAACTCATTGATGTTTTATTAGGAAGACTACTACCTCAAAAATATAATGATCCTGATAGTCTTGTGACAACTTTAAGTATTAGAGGGATTAAGACAACCAACATATTAATTGATTTAAGAGAAGCTATCAATGTTATCACATTAGACACTATTGAATTGTTGGGTATGACAATTTTTTAGCCCACAACTATTTTACAGTTGACAGATCAATCTACTGCTAAACTTGAAGGTATTATTGAAGACATTATGGTTACTATTGATACATGGGATTATCTAGTTGACTTTTTAGTTCTTAAAGCTAGAAAGAATAATTTTGGTTATCCAATTATCTTAGGTAGACCATGGTTGGCTACTACAACAACATTGATAGATTATAGATCAGGAAGTGTGATAATTTCTAATGGTAAAAAATAGAAGGAATTGTTACTTTTTCCTCCTATCCAACCATCATTTTAGCCGAATACTAAACTTTGGGTTGATTAGGATATGGATTCAGAAGGAGATGGTATTGTAGAATTAGCTATGGTTACCTTGGTAGAACATATTAAAGAATATGAGGAATAATATCTTAATTCTGAAAACATTAGTCAAGAAAAAGAGAAGAACTGCCAAGTACATCAACAAAATTCATGCACTTTTCCCTTAAACACACTTGTTGGAGATCCACTTGATTCTAAGAATATGACCAAAGAAATAATAGTAGCAGGGGATAAGCCTCTTTTCATTAATTCATCGTTGTCTTCTTCCCAAGAAAAGGAATTGAAGCAGACTTTGGAAAATCCTTCTGAAGCATTTTCTTGGGAATATAAAGACATGAGAGGAATTATCCCTTCTATTTGTACTCATCATATTTATGTTGAAAATGCTAAACCAATAAGGAAATGTCAAAGAAGGATCAATCCTTCTCTATGAGATATTGTAAAACACGAAATACAAAAGCTACTAAAAGTAGGGTTTATTTATCCAATATTTGATAGTCAATGGGTTTCTCCATTGGTTATTGTTCCCAAGAAAAATGGAAAATGGTGTGTATGTGTGGACTACATAGAATTAAACAAAGCCACTAAAAAATATCATTTTCCTTTTCCATTTATTGATCAAGTATTGGATAATCTAGCTGGTAGTAGTTATTTTTCTTTCTTAGATGGCTTTATTGGTTATAATCAGATCCAAGTGGCTCTTGAAGACTAGGATAAAATTACCTTCACATGTCCTTGTGGAACATATGCTTAAATATAGTTTTTCCATTTGGACTGTGCAATGCACCAACATCTTTTCAAAGAGATGTCCTGGCAATTTTTGCAGATTTGACTACCTCATGTGTAGAAGTTTATATGGATGACTTCACAGTTCATGCACAAAAATTTGAGGAAGCACTTGAGGGTTTGAATAAATTTTTGCAAAGATGTAAGGATCTTAGGTTGTCTTTGAATCATGAAAAGAGTTCCCTCATGATGAAATAAGATATTGTTCTAGGACATCACATTTGAAAAGAAGGGATAAAAGTTGACCCCAAGAAAATAGAAATTATTCAAAAGTTTAGGATCCCTACATGTCAAATTGAAGTTTGTAGTTTTCTTAGGCATGTTGGTTACTATAGAATATTTATTGAAGGCTTTAGTAAAAAATTTGAACCTTTGTTTACATTGCTTAAGAAAGATGTGGAATTTGTTTGGACAAGTGATTGTCAAAAATCGTCTGAAATAATTAAACATGCCTTAACTACTGCTCCAATAATCAAAGGACCTATTATTTCAATCCTAAACAAAAAAGAAGATTAATTCATGAAAGTTATAGCTTCCAATGGATAAATGGATTATTATTTAAAATGTGTCTTGATCATGTTCTTTGTAGATGTGTTTCTAAAATGGACGTTTATGATGTAATACATGATTGCTATCATGAGCCAGAAGGAGGAAATTATTCAATAGTTAGAATTGTTCATAAGATCTTAGGAGCTAGTTATTTTGGCCAGCTATGAAAAAGGATGTTTCATTCTTTGTTAAGCATTGTGATGAATGTTAGAATATGAGAAGACCACCAATAATGGAGATGTCGTTACAACCTCAAATAGATCTGGAACCATTTGAGAAATGGGGAATTGATTTTGTGGGACTTGTTGATCCACCTTCCAGAGGACAACAATATATTATAGTTTGCACAGACTATGTCACAAAGTGGGCCGAAGTGAAATTTTTACCAGTAGGAAGAGAAGATAAAGTAGATGATTTTTTGTACAAGCATATTTTGTAGAGATTCAATGCACCAAGGGAGATAGTTTCAAACCAAGGGCCACTGTTTGTGTCTACTATGATGGAAGCTTTTATATAAAGATACCAGATGACACACAAAAAATTAACACCGTATCATCCTCAGAAAATGGACAAGTGGAAGTTATTAACTTAGAAAATATTTTGAAAAAGATTGTTTCATTGAGGAAAATAGACTAGGTAGAAAGGTTAGATGAAGCAGTCTATGCATACAATACAACCTAGAAGACAACTATTGGATTCTCTCCATATGAGTTAGTATTTGGAAAAACTCTAATCATACCAATTGAGTTTGAATTGAAGGTATTGAAAACAACACTCAAGGTTGGTATTGACTTGCATGAAGCATAAAAGAATAGAATTCTACAATTGAACCGATTAGATGAAATAAGAATGGAAGCTTTTCAGCATACATAAATAATTTAGAAGAAGAGAAATGAATGACATGATAAAAATATTGTGACAAGAAAATTCAAGAAAGGAGATTGGGCACTATTATTTTACCCCAGACTTACAAGAGTTTAGAGGAAAATTTCATACAAGGTGGCTGGGACCCTATGAAATTGATCAAGTTTTTCAAAATGGAGTTGTTCAACTAATACCAATAGATGGAGAAATAAGTATCATGCTAGTTAATGGTCATCATTTGAAGATGTATCACAAACCTGCATCAAAAGAAGAATTTGTATCAGAATTGCAGAATAGAGTTGAACATTTTCTGATGGAAGATATTCCTTCCATAGGAGAATGTGCTCCTGGATAATCTTTTGGAAAGGTATGAATAAGAAGGTAGATTGAAAACCAAAAATGGTGGTTTATCTCTTAGAAAAAATGAAAAAAAAAATGAAAAAGAAAAAAGAAAAAAGAAAAAAAAAAGGATGGATAAAAACTAGAAATGGTGGACTCCTAATGACTCCTGATAACTCTTGATGACTCCTGATGACTTTTGATGACTCCTGACATTCCCAAGGTTCACTATAATAAATATTCTTGTTAATTCTGAGCTTTTTTTATTAACTCGTTGAATTTTTTTCTAGCTGATTTAATTCAGATGCTCTGATTGACTTGCATTTAATAAAAGGTACACATTTATTGTAGATATCATTTTCAAAATAATACTTTTTGACTTAATTTGGTGTGAAATTAAGTAAATATTTTGAGCATAGATATCCTTGCCCATAGTTATTAACATTGTAATAAATAAGTTTTAATCATTTCAAAATTTGGTGGAGGCATAAGGATTTAACATTGAAGTGACTGTTGCAATAAATACAAGTAATAAGGGAGATTTCATATCAATTCAAAATGAGTTCGCTTATGCCAGCATCACCACCGACCTTGCGAACCATCATTCAAGGTACAAGGTGATACATGTGGAATTTCCACAAGGAATGAGGTGAAATAAATGCCCAATGTCTTAACACGACATGCATTTTTTGAAAAGATTTTCATCTGTGGAAAGAAATGTTCATTTTTACATTTCACTCAACAATTGCTTCCACCATTTTCTCTGTTGAAATTGTAGAAGAAAGAAAAATGGGACAGAAAAGAAATTCAAAACCAAAGAATTTCATTTTAGATCTTGAAATAGAGAGATTGTTGAGAGAGGTAGGGTGGCTCGAGTTTATACAAATGTTTGAAGGTTTCGAACTTGATTTGGTTGAAGAATTTGTTATGAAATTTCATGTGAATGTTACTAGAGTAAGAGGGGAAATAATTAAGGTTAGCCCTACTGTTATAAGTGAACTCTCTAGTATTCCAACTAAAGGTGAGCCAGTAAACAAAGGGAATGTAGGTTTTGAGGAATTGGTGTTTGTATTTCATGAAGAACCAGGAAGGCATCCAAAAATTCTATGGCATGATGGTATCCAAAAAGGGGTTGCTCGCAAAAATTTGGAGGAGCCATGGAAGACAACTGTAACATGGTTGATGAAATTTTTCACCTATGAGGGGAAATAGGACATAATTTTAGGGCCAAGAATGTGAATGCTCATGCATTTGAGGTATGGAATCACTAGACCTTCCGCAAGAATCAACCTTCATGCCTTTCTATTCACATAAATATATTCTATGGTAGCTAGGGTAAAATCTAGAGGTGTGTCGCCCATTAGATACCATAGTTTGATTGATTTAATTATCAAGCACCATTTCACGAAGAAAGATTCTGGTAAAGAGGCATGGTTAGAATTTCTATCAACCCTCATTGTTAAAAAATAAAAGGAATCTAAAAAGGGACCCACAGTAAAAAAAATTAAAAATTGAGAAAGGAGAAGCTTCTGAAAAAGGACAAAAAAAGGAAAAAAGAAAGCTATAGGAGACTGGAAGGGAAACCCATAGTGCTTTCAAAAGGAAAAGGCATGTGTCAAATAAAGAAAAACCTAGTGTTTCTAACACAAATTTTCTAACTTCTCATGATTTTCCAATTGAAACTCTTGTTTCCCCTCAAGAAACCTTGAAAAGCTATGAACAAATCCAAGCCCGTGTGTATTCTCCTAAACAACTTGAAATTCCTCCTGAAGCCCCAATTCTATCTCCTCAAAGAACCCCTATTTTAGTATCTCATGGTTCCTCATATGTTAAAAGAAGATAACCCTGTTGGAGGGTTTGATGAATCTTCTTCCCCATCTATGTTGGTTTTTAAAAGGAGGAAAGGTAAAGATCCAGTAACCAAACATGAAAAATCTCCTCACATGAAGGAAGAAGAGGAGATGAAAGAAGAAGAGGAAGAGATGGCTAAGGCCATGGAAATGTCTAGAATGCAAGTGGAGTTGGATGAAGAAAAGTAAAGAATACAATTTATGGAAGAGAAGTTAAAAATAAAAGAATAATTACAACAATCTATATCCAAGACTAAGAAAATATAGAAAGAAATGATAGAAAAAGAAAATATTTTACAAATACAATTGAATCAAACAGAAAAGGCCTTACAATAGGCTAATGCACAAGAATTAGCCTAAGAAAAAGAGATATCAAGGCTTAGTGCAACAGAAATAGGAAGACTAAAGGTGGAGTTGCAACAAAAAGAACAATTAAAACAACAGTCAAGATTACATTACCATGAGGCTTCTACCTCATCTACTCCAAGGAGATACCTCTCCCTCAAAACACTAAAAATTAAGCATGAGAATAATCAGTTGAAAATACAAAATCAACAGCTAGAGAAGGAGAGAGATGAAGCAAATGAGAGATTACAATAAGTGGTAGAGTTGTCCTTAGCAATGTTGCCAATGAGGAAACCTTTAGAGTTATATGCATTATTTTTAAGAGAAAGATTTTTATAGTGGAAAATTAATCAGTTGGTTTTAAAAATAAAAATAGATTATAATGATGATCATTAATTTCTTGAATATTTCTACAACAACCATCCTACCATTCAAAACCAAATGTGTCAATACTTTCAGCATGGATTTCTCCTTGGTAATTTTCCACAATCTTTTCTAAATGTTTACATTGAGGAGTTGTAAATCAAATCTTTTGTGTATTTATTACAGAACCAAGTTGAGTGGGAGAACATGATAGATTAGTACAAAGAAGCACAAATGAAATTAGGAATTCTAATGAGGAATGAAACTCCCTAGTCTATGGATTTCTTAGTCGCATTTAGATGCTTTACACAAGGAGATAATGTGGCACCAATCTACAAGAGAAATTTGACTGAAATCGTTCAAGTTTTTAGAAATGTTCAGGAACATCTCCCACACATAGCCTTGAATGTAGCAAGAGAAAGGTACAACATTCTAGTATCACTAAGAAGGAGATAATCAATCTCTCCAAGAAACATTACTTGGAGTCTCACAAGAGTGAGATCTTTCATACAAGTCATAGAGGAGAAAAATACCAATTGGGTTGGAATGAGGTTTCAACCACCCTTGCTCATTGAACCTGCACCTACATTGAATGCTCCACCATAGTTTATTGGAGAAAATTTGAGAGATTGGTTGAGGAGAATTGAAGAACAAAATGGATAGGCTCATCGAAGAAAATTCCTACAATATGTGACTTCATGTGGTGATTTGGTTATCTAGTTGGTAGGCAGAAATAGGGATTTTCCAGATATTTAACCATGAGGACATGGTTGATAGCAGGAGGGGGAGAAATGATGAGTGCATGAAATGACACTTTAATTAATCCTTTTTATGTTTTCAAAGACTTTATTATATATTAATTAACTATGTTGGCAGTAGACTATATGCTTGAATGTTTGCTTGATTTTGCCTTATATTTAACTAATTGGAGTATATATTAGAAATGATATTTTGCATTAAATGTCTTTCATTTTAATGGCGATTAATGATGAAGTGATTATGTAGTTTGAGATCTTTTGCTATCATAATAGCACTATCTTTTAGGATTTTGTTCGGTTGATTAAATGATGACTTCATGAGGTGGATGTGTTAAACTCCCTATTGAACAAGCTTGAAATTTGTCTTGCTCCTTATCACTCCAACTAGATCCTAATGAGTGTTTCTGAATTGACTTCTTTAGTCAGTTTGAGAATTTCCTATTTATCTATTATCATGTGGCAGATTTCTTTATGATACTTTCGGTTCTGTTTAGTTCAATTTTATTGCTTTGTATCTTGGCAGGCTATGCCATTTTTTGTATTCAAATAAGTGGATACTCTTATAAATATCCATCCTTAGTTTTAGTTTGGGAGGGAGTTAATCTTTCACTTTAGCATTGTAATGTTGGTAATCTGCACTTTTGTTATACTCGCCTATTTTGGCCAATTGGAATGAAAATAAGGAGTTGATTTGAATATCATTGTTTAGGTCCCACCAGAGGAAGAGTAGGGCCTGCTCAACTGAAGGAGGTGACCTTGTGTTATGTTCTTTGATTTAGTTGATTTCTACTTCATTCATCTCAATTGGAAAGTAGGAATATTGATTTCTATTTAATCATTGTTAGTGAATACGAATGCTTATATTCTTAGATTAAATTCATTATGTTCCTAAAATGATTCATTATGATTTACTGTAGATTTAATTACTGTTCATAGAAATTAGACTCATTGGTTATTTTCAAATGCATGTAGTTTTAATGGAAGAGACAATGATGACTTATGGAAAGATGAAATTGAAGCCTTTTTGGAATATATTCATGGAATTTAGTATTATTGCTTTCTAAGTTAATATTTGTTTTTTGTAAACATAAATAGACTCTTTTTACAAACATAAATAGATTTCCTTTTCAAGTACATTTTAATTCTGAATTTTAGATTAAAAGTAAATTCGGTTTTTAGCTTAATTCTTCCATGAATCAATTACAATTAAGTCAAATGAATTCTTAACTAAGTTATTGGAGTCTGAACATTTGTTAGTTAAGAGTTAAGTTAGGATTAAGTCTTTAGAATAGGTTAGAGAATAGTTGTTAAGATCTACTCCCGAGAGCTCTTGAAAGCTCCTAATGAAGATAAATCATAACCAAAAGTCACATTTTATAGTGTAAAACCCCCCAATTCATGGAAACATCCTTATTGCATATAGGTCTAAGACACACCCAGTTGGATAATTGAATTATTAAATGATGCAAGAAGTGACATCAGTTCAACCTTTCCCATCAATTTTAATCACATCAATCACAAGAATTTTATCTTCCATATATAAAAGTTCCTTTGAAAATAGAATTTTACTACATGATGATTATGGTAACAGGTCATATGAGGATTTTTTTCAATATTATTTTTCTATTTGATAAATAACACATGAAGGATGGGACTCACAAGCTTAAAATTTATAACCCCTTTTCTTCCTCACCTCCCTTTCTAGGTTTTTTACACTGTGGTTAACATGGAGTATTTTAAACTACACATTGGAGGATGGATGTATAGAAACTTGAGCATAACAAATACATTGGAAGATGGAGGCATCAAAAACCCTAACAATGGAAACTACCTCATGAAATGGTGATATGTGGTTGTTGGGAACAATGATATGATGGAATACAATAGATTTTTCCCTTGTATGGATGGGTGCGTGTATGTATCTTTAGTGGTGAAAGTGCCCCACTCTTCCACTTCAAGTGAGATGATTATCTTTTTAAGGTTTTCTAAAAACTCTTGTTTTTATCTAGGTTGAGGTGGCACCTATAATTTCACTAAGTATAAAGTTCTACAAATCATATTGTATTGGGGGGTTTCTTGATTGAGTAATTTTTTTTGGGGGGGGGGGTTAATTTTGTAGTGGTTGGTTGCTATATTTTTCTTGGTTTGTGTTCTTGCAATGGGTAGATCTCAAATTGAACTCCTAACTCCACATAATTATGCTACATGGAGAAAATTAGTATGGAACTATCTCATGATGAAAGGTTTAATAGGTCATCTAAAGGAAACCATTCATCAACCTACTAATGCTAAAGAATTGGAAAAAGGGGAGCTTTATCGTGAGAAAATACTTGATTTCATATGTTCATTAGTCTCATTTGATTTACAATTTCATGTTTAATCATGAAAAACACCTAAAGAGGCTTGGGAGGCTTTTGAAACATTGTATGGTAAAATAGATAAGATTGGGGGATACCAGATTGATAATGATTTGATGAAACTTGATCCTAAATGTTTTGATTGCATCCGAGACTACATCTCCAAAGTTAAGAAACTAAGAACACAATTGAAAGAATGCAACATTGATAAATATGATTTACACTTGATTTTGAATGTGTTATCCAAGCTTGGTCCTAAGTATTTAGGATTTTTTTTGGCTTTCATACCCATCAAATTTCCATGGAAGCATCATATGTTGATCCTAAGTTTGATGACTTTGAAAATATCCTAATTCAAGAGGAAGCTAAGTTAATGAACATGGGTCTAATCAAGTCTTCCAATTCACAAGCATTGTTGGCTAGTGAGTCTAAGGTACATAAAGAATCAGTTAATGTTGATAAGAATCAAAAGAAGAAAAATAACAAGCCACATAAAGAATCAAGATTCTCTCCCTCTAAAGGGGAATCATCTAAGAAGGAGAGGCCTACTTGTGCATATTTCAAGAAGGATGGACACGAAGAACACTATTGTTATAAGAAAGATATTGATGAGTTGAAACATCTTCTCAAAAATAATTCCATTGATTTTCCTTCTAGAATGTATAGATCACCTCCTTTAAAACGGTCTAAAAAGGACTAAGATCAATATTCTCCATCATGATATAAAGGAAATTCTCTTTGTACTTTTTTAGGTCATGGGTCAGGGAGATGACTTCTAGATTTAGGAGCATCTCATCATATGACATCTATGATGTCTATATTATCTTCTTTTGCACCTTGTACTATGTCTCCTATTTTGATGGGAAACAATACATACATGAGTATAATTTGGAAGGGGTCTATTGGTTTTGGGTAAAAAACTTTTTAGGATGTTTTGTGTGTTCATCATTTGAAAAACAATATTCTTTCCATATACCAAAATACAAATGGTGGAGATGGGAGGACTGTGGAGTTCACTCCTGATTCAATCATCATTTGATACTTGAAGAGTAGAGAGATCATTGCTACTGGGATGGTTGATCATTCATCTCGGTTACATATCTTTGTAGATTTTTCTTCTAATGGTGACATTGTTCCTTCAGTTGTTGATCACACTTCAAGTATGAACCATGATTTAGAGGAGAAATTTGGCTTCTTAAACTTGTGAGTTCTCACATGGGATCTAGCTCTTGATTCATGCATTTCATCTCCCTCATCCACTATTGTACCTAAGGAATCTTGTGTTGCTATGAATATGGCTTCTTGTGATTCAGTGTAGCAGGATATTCATTGTCTTTTAGATTTGGTTACTTTGGATGAATTCTTGATAGGTATTTCAAACTTTTTTGTGGAGTCTTATAATTTAGATTTGGAAGACATCATTGATGACATTCATCTTCTCTTTGATGTAGAAGATCCTTCTTCAATTGTTACAAAGGAACACTTTGACCCTCTTGTTCAATATCTACATGATCATTCTTCATAGTTTGATGTTACCGTGGATACTTTTGGATTGTGTTCTACATTCATCTCTACTAGATTTTGGATTATCCTCTTCAATAGTGTGGCCTAGAATGCCTATTTGGAGTGTGTCAGCTTTTGACATCAACATGGAGACACTTGAGCATGCTTTGGAGACATCACATATCATCCATTTTCTTGAGATATTGCATACATTCTTGGTTTTGTTTCTTACTAAGGGAAAGAGCATTGTTCGACAAGATTGGATCATCTTCAACATTCAATGTCGAGCTTCTACCATCATTGCAAGAAACTCAACATTAAGGGGGGTTTCCTTGTCTCTCTTATTCTTCTCTCTTATGGGGGGTATTTTTCCTCATATGGGGTTTTGGCCTTCTCATAATTCATTGAGAACATTATTGTATTTGATCTCTCTTTTGGGGAGGATTTTTTTCCCACTGGGTTTTTTCCTTTTCTCCATTTGTGAGAGATTTCATTTGCATTTGTACATGGGTACCTAAAATGGCTTGTTGGAAAGAGACACTACAAATTCTTTCAAGTGTTTTCATTGATTTCAACCCTAGTTGGTCATTGATCCACACATCATCATTTTCTCCCACTGGCAGATAGTTTGGAAACAGTCAGAAGAATAGAGCATCTGGTAGTTTGGTGATCATCGATTTACGTGCAGATTTTTTGTTACTATTTTGAGTTGTGGATCTCATGGGAGGTTTATTAGTATATTTCTTATGTTATTTGGAAATCTTAGTGCCTCATACCAAGCTATGTGTAAGTTTGTAGATCCAGTTGATATATTTTTGTTTATCAGTGTTTTGTGGCCGACTAAGTTCATATAATGTGTTGCAGATATTCAAGGAATGTTTATTCAATTTTTTTTTGTTTGATCATTACATGTTTCTGGTTCAAGCTAAGTTGTGGATGACTGAATGTGTGGATGGGCAATGGATATTACTCAAGATTTGAGTTGACAGTTGCTAATATTTTTAAGTTTTATTGAAGCCAACTTGTAGCGACTAAATCCTTTGTTGCGGATATATATAAGTGCTCAATTATATCATTTTGTGTGTGTGAAAGATGTGTTGAAGGGTGTTTGTGATTATCAGAAGGTCGATTAAGCGATTATGCACAGTTTCACTTATGCATCAAGGTTTTTGTAGTACGAGTTTGTGCAAAGCAGAGTAGAATTGTTGAATCAATCAGAAGGACAAAAGATCAACTGTTGAGTTTAACCGAACTGTAATCAAGCATTTGTAGATGTTATTCCTTCAATTCATTCTCTTGGATCTAATCCAAATCATTGTAAGGCAGTGATCCTTTCTATTTTGAGTAGTGAGCTCTAGGCAGTGTGCCTGAATGCAAGTGCATTCCCATTTTGTAATCTTTCTTTTGGGTATAGTCAGATTATATTGTGGATTGGCCATCCACCATGGTTTTTCCCCTAATAGGGTTTCCATGTAAAAATCCTGGTGTTATGGTGTTGTGATTATTTTCTTTTTGTTCATGCATATTTCTTTTGTTGAAAGCTTAAGTGAGTTAAAGATCAAAATAATAAATTTAAGTTTTGCACAACACTTATTCAACCCCCCCTCTCAATGTTGCTTGTTTCCAACAATTGGTATCAGAGCCAAGTTCCTCGAAAGAAGTCTAATAGATTGGGGAGATCTTGGAAGGATTTTTTCAATGGATACAAGCAGTCTTCAACAACAACTTATGGTGGCAATGGATGATCTTGACCAGTGAAAGTCTAAGAACCAGGAATTGCAAGAAAATATTGAGAGTGTAGAGAAATTCATTCAGTCATTGAAAGACAAAATCAATGAATCAAGGGAGAAAGGAAAGGAATTGTGTGATCAACTTAAGCAGAAGAACAAAAGCATGGAAGATGAACAACTCAGTCATGCCTTGAAGGAGAAAACAAAAGAATGTGAAAAGTTTTCTAGAAAAAATGTTGCTCTAAAGTGTGAGATGGAATCTATCATGATGAAGATGACCAAGGAGATTGAAGATAGAAAGAAGAATGAAGAAAAGCTTGCACAATCCTTGAAATAAAAATTTGAACAATGCAACTGATTGGACAATGAACTGGAGTAATCTAAAAAACAATGAGGAAGTACGTGAAAAAAATCTTGATGATCTCAGAAATGAACTCACTGCTACAAATGAGTACAAGGAGAAATTCAAAGCAAGGTCAGTCAAACTTGACAAACCAATCAAAGGATAGAGGACTGATGGTGACAAGAGAGGTCTTGGATATGAAGAAGGAGAAATTTTTGGATCTGGATGAAAGAAATCCAGACAAGGGAGATTTAGGAAAGGAAATTAGATGAATGGAGCTAGAAGGAATCTGGTAAGACAACCAAATTCTCAAAGATTCAATGGCTACTATTTTGCTTGCAACAAATTCAGTCATATGGCTTCTCGATGTAGGAGCGGGATGAACACAAGTGGACCATCATTCTCAGGTCAGTGCTTTAATTGCTATAAGTATGGTCATAAGTCAAGTGAATGTAGAGTTGTGATGAATAATTTTCATAGAGATGCTAGATTCTATGCATGCAATAGATTTGGGCATATTGCTAACCAATGCAGATCAAGACAAAATTATCAAAACAATTGGCCTGGATAGAGAAATGTTGTGTGGTACAACTACAAAAAAATTGGCCACAGTGCTAGATTCTATTGGAACAAGAGAGGTCCGATAAAATAGAACATGCAACAAGATGTTAAGGGAAAAGGTAAAGTCTTTACTAATGTGATCAGAAGGAAAACACAGAAGAAATGGGTGAAGAAGAATCCCTCTATTGAAGGAAATATGCCAGCACCAGAATCTACTTTTGGTAATTCCTCCAAGAATTAGTTTTAGGCCTTTGGCCTAGGGGGGGTTGTTAGAAAAATATTTTAACCCCTTGTAGGAAATTGATACTCAAATGTGGACAAGTCTAGTAAGTGAATTGATACTTTTTAGATGTTGTTCAACCAATTAGAAGCAATATTGCAGAGTTTTGGAGATCTGTAGAAGAATCATCTATCTCAGTACATAACCAGATGAGTTAGGGTAAAATAATTTATTGCAACAAAAAGGGTTAGGTGTGAGGATGATAAAAGAATATTTTAATCCTTCATTTGTCACTTTTCATTTTGAAGGAAAGTAGTTTGGAGAGCCCTAGAGTGAACTTTGCTAAATTGTGGAGAGATTCAAGCATGAAGAAGGTTTTGCGATCAAACTTTGATCCGACAGAAAGGTATTTATCAAAAATCCTATGAATTTGTGAATTTGCAATCATGTCCACTCCTCCAGTAGTCGAAGTCAAGGATAGGCCTCGTCCAAATTTCAAATGGCATCCTTATAAGTTTATTGAGACTAAGCCCTTAGGTGCATTTTCATCTATACCATACAGAGTATTGCATACTGAAGATATTAGGGCTTATATACATGCCAATATTGAAGAATTATGAAGCTCTCAAATTATGAATCTATATTCCCATCATATAATTAGAGAGGATCTTACTGTAAAGCCAAAATTTAAAACCCTAGAAGAGAAGAAGTTCACGCAGTTTGCAAAATTTCCCATATTTGAAGAAAATGAATGGGTGCAATATGTTTTGAGCCATGTTCATGACAAGTTCATGTGGTTGGATGTGCCATTTAAAATTATGTAAGAGGCTATATGTGCAGTCATGAGTCTGAATTCCACTGGTAGACTTCTAGTCTTGAAATCCATGAAGAATGAGAAGGTTACTGATGCAACAGGTACTCAATGGGACAAAAGGGAAATGACAATAGAAGACATTGTTGAAGTTGATGTAAAATTCACATCAATGGTCATTGGATACAAGATCTATCATTCAAGTTAGGATAATTTTGTATTTGGTATGACCATCTATGTAGCTTATGAGATGGTAAAACAAAATGTTGATTATGACTTGTGTGAGTTGCTCAGAAGTCAGTTGATGGAGAATTTGAGTAACATCAAGAAAGAAAAGAATAATACTTTCAAATACAGTAATTTTCTACTATGTTTATTCTTCTATTTCATGAATGAGATTCTAGGTATTGGAAAATTACATTGGAAAAATTATGAGCCTGTAGTTGTTTAGATAAGGAACATGTTGTTTGGAATTGGTGATCAACAAATTAGGAATACTACCCTCTGGGGGTACTTCAATTTTTTTGAGAATATGATGCATGCTAGCTAAATAATTCCCACTTCAATTGTGGAACAATAAAAATATATTATCTGCTTCATGGTGGATATTGACCAATGTCATATTGAAGCTATTGATCCCAGAACAATATGGATAACTCCCATGGGATATGAAGTAGAGGAATTTT
>VDFB02290809.1:0-45288 GCA_007258455.2 Sequoia sempervirens
TAACTAATTCCTAACAACCTAGGATAAGATAAGTTCTAGAAAAGACAACTCGTCCTTCTAGAAGGAATCTTAGAGTCTAAGTAAACTTAACATGTGAATATGTCCCCTAATTACCTAGTGAATGAATTAACTAGGTACAAGACATTTATTCACACCAACAAATTGGATGTTGTACTTCTAAAGGTGTGTCAACTCATCAATCCTTTATTCATAATACTTATGTTCATTATGTCCCTATTTTTTTGAAATATGCACATTTGGGCCTCTCCTTAGATGATTCCCCTTTGGAAGAGGAATAGAACTCAAGAGTATCTTGTGAATATGATTATTTTTCATGCTCATTTTTCTTGAAGTCATTATTTTGTTTCTTGCATTTTCTATTTGAATCCTTTTGATCTTTTGTTTTTTTATTATCAATAAGAGCCTATGGTTCGGAGTAATTTAATGTACCTATGTGTACTAAATTTATTTCTCCTTGGTGAGTGATGTACCATACACATCAAGTGAAGACATCTTGAATATAGTACTAAGATCATCCGTAGTGGCATAAAATATAGAAACACAAACTAAACAATCAAGACCAAGTTTGATAAGGATGGAAATAGTCAATTATTTGTCTTCTTTCTCAATACCATATTCATTCAATTATAATATGAGATAATTTATCTTGGTGAAGAAGTCTTATATATTGTCAAAATATATGGGATTTAAACCAATGAGATTATTCTCTAATATGAAATATCTCATTTTATCTTACTTTCCAAATAGATTCTCCAATGCATTCTAAATCTTATTCAGTATTTTTCAAGATTCAACATGAAAATGAAGATCAAGAGGAATTGATATAAATAAAGTTTCATAGGCTTCATCTTTCATATCAAGTCATTTTCTCTTTTCTACAACAATTGTGGGTTTAGGATCTATACTTTGTAACTTCAATTTGAACAATAGCAACTCTATTTGTGAATTCCACTCATAGTAGTTATATGGAGTAAGAGGAACAATTTTAGGAACATCCATGATGAAAAAATAAAATGGGATAGAGAAACAACAATATACCCCTCACAATACAAGCAATCACCCCCTTTATTAAAAAACTCCACTTTTTTTGCAAATTTTTAAAAGGATAAACCAAAATACAAGACATGACTTCAAACTAAAATACTATGTACCTAATATAAATTCTAAAAAGAGTGAATTGATGTATTAAGAGCTCATCAATATGTTTCCAATGTTGTAAGAATCATAAAAATCAAATATGTAGGAAAAAAATTGTGAGTTTGAAAGCCAAAAATGATGATCTAGCTTCAATTAGAAAAATACGCACTTGTAGAAAAATATATAAAAAATAACATATACCACTAAAAATTACTCAAAACTATCTTTCCAATGACTATAAGAAGTCAAAAAATTGATCCTTGGGTGAAAAGTTATGCCTCCTAAAAAATAGCCTTTTAGGCAAGCAAATGTGACATGTGCACTATTTTGGTGGTAGATTTGGGTGGCTTGTTAGTAGTATGGCCTAGGAGGAGCATATGTGGGAAAAAAATTAATTTCAACCAATTGGGTGGTGATGTACAATGGATTCCTCTTGCAAAGTGGCAAGTGGGTGGTCGTATGTGGAAACAACTCCACACATCACTAAGGGGTTTAGCCATGTGAGATTGGTACTGATTGGGGGCCCAACAATAAAACAATCCACTTTAAAAACTTATGAAATATAAAAAGTAATTTTAATTTTTTAAAAATCCCCTATATTACCTTGTGACACAAGTTGATGTGACTTATACCCAAACTACGTAGAGTGACACAAACCATAAAATATTTCTACAAAATATGTTGACTAGTGATTGTTGAATTACGTGGGTGTGCCAATGAACTATATAGACCAATATAGACTATAGGAATTTGTACCATATGGATTATGTACAATTATACAAATATATTTTTGTATATTTTCTTGAAACCTCTCTGAAATGGCCAAAAAAATTATGACTACAAAATATAGTGTCATATCTAAAAATAGGGGTTTTTGGGTATTTTATATTCAATGGTAAGGTCCTTTTTTCCCAAAATACACCCATAAAAATCTCCAACCTCATTATCTCCCAAAATTAAGAAGGGGTTTGCAAATATGAAGCTTTGATACCATGTAAGAGTCACTAATGGAATGAATCTCCTAAGATCACCTACAAGACCAAAGATTACCTTCAAAAAGAGAGAAATAATTACTTTATTATGGTTCAAAATGAATTATGATCAAATGAATCAAAGATACTACTTAATTTGCATTTGAGGCCTTACTAATATAGGCAAGGTTGATAGATAGGACAAGAGAAGATTGTGACAAGTGTCTTAATCCTATGTCATTAGAAAACTAAAGGATATGATCACATGTGTACTAGATACATCTAGAAATATTCCTAAAGCCCCAAGTAAACTTAACATGTGAACATGTATGAATATGACCTATATGGTGAACTAGTTAGGTATTACTCTTGAATTCACATGAGTTACATTTACTATTCTAGTAGGTTTCCCATGTGAATGGGGGTTGTATTTTTGCATGAGGTGGATTTGGGAGCTTATGCTAGGCCCATGGTATTTATTTCTTATTTTGTAAACCTCTTGTGGTTTCTTGTTTTTGTTTTCTCTACAAATTGGAGCCTTGGGATAGTAATATATCATATGTTATTTAAAAGGTACATGTTGCTACTAAATTAAAGGGAGAAAGTGTGTTGCATATGTACTCTTGTATTCAATATTAATACATACTTGTGCTTCTCCTTGATAGTAGATTTTTTTTTGTAAGGGTTTCTCCATGGAGATCCAATGGCATTTATTTATTTATCATGTTTTGATGAATTTATGATTCCACATTGTATCTTAATGGGTAATTCCATGTTTTAATACAATTGGATTTGCATACTCTTGGAGAATTCACATTTATGTAATCTATTTTTTTGTAAGAATATTGGTATTAGAGCCTTGGTTTCATTGATAAGAGGACACCTTGAACTTCAAGTGTTCATTTTTTTGGCTGTAGTAGGAGTTCTTTGTTTGAGTTTTTTTATAGATTTATGATTAGAAACCATGGCCTATACTTCTTGTTCAAAGATTAAGATATTCAATTGAGCTAGTTTAGAGTAATGAAAGCTAAATATGGAGGAACTCCTTGAAGAAAGAGATTAGTGGAGATATATCACAAGTAAAAAGAAAATACGTGTTATATTCAAAGATAATTGGAAGAAAATAGAAAAAATGCATGAGGAACCATTTAGCATGTCTTTAAAATTATGTCTTGTTGAATGTTTCTAAGGAAGCCACCACATATATCCTATATAATATTCTTGGTGAGATCTACCAAACTAAGAATATAGTAAATAAACTTTATTTGAAGATTAAATTGTATTCTTTAAAAATGAAGTATGACAACTCTAGTCCAAAATATTTAAATTTATTTGATTTGATTACAAGTTAGTTAGGATCCATTAATGCAAAATATTTGAGGAGCATATGTGTATATTATACTTTAATTTTTTCTTAAATCTTGAGAAGATATAATCCTTTCTCTAAATGGTTAGATGAAGGATCCAAAGTTTAGTTTTCTTGTTGCAACTTTCTTGTAGAGGAAATGATGTGAAAATCCATGGAAGAGAGCTCAAAGGGTCATCATATGTTCAAGGAAGGACCAAGGATAAAGGAAGATAAAAGGAGTATCATAAAAAATAATAGATATGTCTAAAGTCTCTAGGCCATTCTAAAACATCAAGAAAAAGAAGAGTGAAGTATTGGAACTATGATAATGGAGGCATGTGAAAGAGCATTGAGATAAAAAGAAGACATATGGCTCTTCCATGGAAAAGTCATCTAATTAAGATGGTGAAGCCTTGTTTATTTTTGTTAATACTATCTCTGAAAAATCATAGTTGATTGACTCAAGCGTTTTATATCATATGAATCCTCAAAAAGATTGGTTGTCTTCCTACCATTCATATGATGAAGGAAAATTTTATCTACGTGACTAGTAGTTTATATCAAATTGTTGGCTTGGGAAGGCACATTTGTGTTTCAACGATGTGAGGGTGAAAAATCTTATTGATGTTTTATATATTTCTAAATTTTCTAGAAATTTAAATTTAATTTCTGATTTGAATGATTCAAGGGTGCATGTGACACTTGATAAGTCTAGTTGCAAGTTAGTGAGAGAATTTAGTGGTTGCTTGAGGATCACATTTTTGGATTTTGTTTTGGTTAAAACCTCTAGTTTTTGTAACTCTGCCAATGTAATTGGCATAAAAAATATATGTATGTTGTGGAATGAAAAATATATTAGGACCTTGATTAATAAGAATTTGGTTGACATTTTTCTTATTTTTATTAGCATTTTTATTTTTATAAATATTGTGTGTTTTAATAATAGAGCATAATTTCCTTGAGGTAGTTACAAGGCTAAGAGATTGTTAATGATTATTCATTCAGATGTGTTTGGTCCAATACATGTTAAATCTTTTTATTTCACTACTTTCAACAATGATGCATCATGATAAACCTAGGTTCATTTTATGCATTCTAAATTTGAATTTTTCACTATATTTAGGGAACTAAAAGTCTTGGTTGAAAATAAAATAGATTATAAAATAAAAATGTTGAGATCTAACAATAGGGAGAAATTACTATTCTAAGGAATTTGATGAGTTTGTAAGAAGCCGAGTATTCTTCAACCAAATACAACACCATGCACACCTTAGTGGAATGGGTGGTGGAGATAATGGACTAAACTTTGTTAAAAAAATAAAAATAGAAGTATGCTAAGTGGTACACAACTAGATCAATTCTTTTAGGTAGAGGCTACAAGTGCTCTTTAGTACATGATTAATAGATCTTTCTCAACTCTTTTTGATAGGACTCCTTGTGAAGTGTAGATGTGAATAAACCTTTTGTTTCACATTTAAGGGTATTAGGTTGTGAGGCTTATGCTCATGTTCCAAATGAAAAGTGGTCTAAACTAGATCCAAAATTACAATAATTTCATTTTTTTGGCTGGGTGAGAATGTAAAAGGTTATAAGGTTTGGAATCCACTAACCAAAAAATGATATTTTCTACAAATGTGATTTTCAAGCAATTTAGAGAATTTTTAGATCATGTACAACCAAAGGAAATGGAAGGAAATAAAATATTACATTTTGAAAGAGAGGTCAACAAAATGAATATGCATATGTTGAGGAACAAGATTATGGATCAAAGTTTGGAGAGAAAGAAGAGGTTTCAAATGAATTCCCTCGACATGATATGTCGATTGAGCATGTAGAATAGGTAAAGCTCCTTACTCCTACCTTGAGAAGATCCATTAGACAAAAATATATAGTAGGTAGCTATATCCCACTAGATTTTTATTGTGTATTTTCTAATATACTCTAATGAACTAATATATTTCAAGGAGGCTCTCTTTGAAAGATGGTGAGTCTTGGATGTAGGCTATGTAGAAGGAGATGATAGTTTCAAATAGATGTGACACCTAGTGTCTTGATTGTTTTCCTGAGGGAATAAATCCCATTGGTTGCAATTGGGGTATAAGAATAAAAGTGGAGTAGATGGATGGTTAGAGTGGTATAAGTTTAGACTAGTGGCCAAGGGATACTCCTAGAGAGAGGGAATTGATTTTGGTGAAATATTCTTTATTATTGCTAAGTTATCTTCTATTATATTCTTTTTATTTGTTACTTTAACAAGTGATTTTAAAATTTTAAAAAATGGACGTTAAAACTATTTTCTTACATGGGGATTTTGAGGAGGATATTTATATGTGATGATTTGATTTTTTTTATAAAGAGGAAGGAATATTTGGTTTACAAGTTAAAATGATGATCATATGGTTTGGAGTATTCACCCCATATATTGTACCAAAATTTTGATACATTTGTATTGAAAATGGGTTTTGATAAGAGTGAGGGAGATCACTTGATGTTTATGTTAAAATTATTGATGATAAGATTATAATCATTGTATTGTATGTAGATGACATGTTTACTGGTAAAAATAAGGTGATAATTAGAAAGCTCAAATATTTATTTTTTGGCACATTTGATATGAAGGATTTGGGGGTTACAAAATATATTCTTGGTATGGAGATCAATAAGGATCAAGTACATAGAAATTTTTAGTTTAGATAAAGTAAGTATCTTGATATCATTTTGCAATGGTTTAGTATGCATGATTGAAAACCTATGAATATTCCTTTCCTTATTGGAACTAATCTTTCTTTATATATGTGTCTCAAATTAAATGATAGTTTTGAGGATATCTCTAATGTTCCTTATGCTAGTACTATTGCAAGTCTAATGTATTAAATCATTTGCACTAGACTAGGTATAGTCCAAGATGCGAGAGTCTTGAGTAGGTTTACATTTAACCATAGCAAGGAGCATTAGAATATGATAAGAGATTACATTTAGATATTTGCGGGATTTTCATTACTGCTTATGATATTATGGTTTAGTAGTGGAAAACATCAAAAATACATGGCAATATGGATGTAGATTGGGTAGGTGATTTTGATAGTTGAAGATCCACTACTAGTTATGTGTTCTCTTTTTTGGAGGTTTAGTGAGTTGGATGAGTAAGCTATAGCTCATGATTTATTTTTTGACCACTAAAGAAAAGAATATGGCTACTACACATGCCTCTTAGGAGGTGGTGTGGTTACAAATGTTAAATTTAGGTGTTATTTTTAATTACACATTGATTAAAATCAATTATGATAGCTACAATGCCATTTTATTGGCTAGGAACTCCATGTAGCATGCTTATACTAAACATGTTGATGTTTAGAGATATGATAGAGAATGGTAAGATCATAACACAAAAAATTAACACTTAATACAATGTTGTATATTTTCTTACAAAGAAGTTCTCTTGGTACAAGAAGGCCATGGACATTGTATCCTATAGTTGATTTATTTTAAGTTTTATATGGATGTCATTCTAATGCATAATATCAAGAGGGAGAATTTTGAGATAGTTTGATATCTAATTGTAATTCTATTGTATATTTTATGTCACATATCCAAACATTTTGGAGAGGATACTTAGATTCCCACTTAGGTGGTTGAGAGATTATATTATTATTATTTTTCTTTTGAATTGGAATAGTTGTATTGGGATTCATGAAGGAGGTGGAGCATGGTATTAGTAGTTACAAATCAATCGGAGGTCATTTATATGTGACATCCAAATTTGACACTTAATTTATCCAAATCTATCACTTTTCGTCTAAACATCCTCTTATATGAGTTAATTAAGTAATATTAGTAATATTTAATTAATATCTTTAATTCTGCCAAATACCTAAGGTATTTAATTAATAATTAAATACCTTACCCTCCTTAATCCTCTTTGCATCAAATAAATTAAATAAATATTACATTTATTTAATTCCTCACATGTCATTTTCATCTAATCCTAATCCATTTCCTAATCTCTTCATTAAAGATGTGCACATGCCTAATCCTTGATTAGGATGTGTCACATCCTCCAACTTTTGCAAGTTGGCTTTTAATCCTAATTAGCCCCTAATTATCCTTTAATTACTAATTAATTAAGCCTAATCATTCCCCAAGGAATTTTTAATTCCTTTTTATTCTTCCTAGATTCCCTTCTTTTATATGTGAATTTTTAATTCACATTCCATCCTTCCAAGGCTTCTAGAACCTTGGACTTGTCACAATCTCCACATGTGACCAAGTCCCACCTTTTTGGAGCCCACCTTTTATCCTCTAGATCATCCTAGGAATGTGAATTTTTAATTCACATTTATCCCCCCAACCACCTTTCCTTTTCCCATGTAGATTTTTGAGGAATTCTAAAATTCCTCAAATGTCCCTTTCACTCCCACTTGGGGACAAGAAATCCCTTTTTGTGGAAATCCTCTCATCCCCCAAGGTGCATGTCCTTTTCCACCTCATGTACCTTTTTGACAACTCATCTCCACCTCATATCCTCTTGTCCACTTCACCCTCCACATGTCAAGATGTGAGGGCTTGTGGGTTCTCAACCCACCATAGCCCTTCATCTTGACCTTGTTGGATCAATCTTGACCATTGAATTCTCTAGAGAATTCAAGATCCTCTATAAATACCCCCTCCTCAAGGGCATTTGGAGAGGACTTTTGATTTTCATAACCTTATGCTGCCAATTTTCCTTCTCAACACTTAGTCAATTTGCAACTACATGCTGCCATTTTGTGCACTCATCCAATTTTCAATCACATCCACTTGCATTTGCATCCAAACACATAGCAAAGATCTTCAATAGAGCCATCAAGGAGCACACATCCTATCTTAAGCAAGGGCCAATCAAAGGAGTATCAACTACAAAGGAAGGTAAAACTATTTGTCTTACTTTATCTACTTTCTTTAGTGTTTTGTCACTCTCTTTTGGCTAATCTTGAGGTGTCCTTGGTATTTTGTTTTTCATGTTTTTAGTTGTTTTGAAAAAAGAAAAGTGCAAATATCAGGGTACACAATATGAAATTTTCCTAAATATAGGTGCTAAAAGGGAGTTATGGCCCATGTGATTTGGTTGTTGTATTTCATTCTTGGGATGCGTACCTTTATGAGGATTTGCAAGTTAAATATGTTGTTTATAATGATTGTATTTATGGTATGGGAGTTACTTTTACTATTGTTAAATTTATGGGAGTTGCATCTACTATTCTAAGAAGTTATCAAAGTGAATGGGGTGTAGGATTTTTGTATGAGGTCAATGTGGGTATCTAGTTTGGGCTAGTGGTATTTGTCTCTTATTTTGTAAAACTCTTATAGTTTCTTGTTTTTGTTTTTTCTATAAAATGGAGCCTTGGGATAGTATCCTCATACATTATACAATGCACACTAGTGCTAACAGAATGTTGTCAGATGGAAGAGAGAAAGTGTGTTACATATGTACTCTTTTGATAAATATTAATACACACTCATATCTCTCTTTGTTGGTGGAGATTTTTCCTACAAGGGTTTCTCCACGTATATTTGGTGTCATTTTTTTAATTATCATGTTTGTTAATTTTATGCTTCCACATTATATCTTAATGGGCAATCCAATGTTTTTTTATAAAATTAAATTTACATACTCTTTGGAAAATTAAAATTTATATTAGTTTGCCTTGATTTAATAACAAGTCCAAATGGGTCTTATTATGTGGGAGTCCTTGAGATTCAACAGTGTTCCCTAATTTACAATTCAAAGTCTATCATAACATGTGTTAGTGCTCCCATATATATTTTTTCTCCATCCCTCTCATCTTGTAAACAAAGTTCTTACCAATACAATTATTGTTAAATGAAACCACTTATTATTTATATATTATGTTGAAAAGTATCATTTGAGCTATGTTCGTGTATATAGTATAGGAGTTCATTTATTTCTTACAAGCTTATCCTACATATTCACAAATGGTATTTATAAACATCGAATTCCTTAGAATCTCATCAAATATTAGATATTATGGAACATTAAATTGGATTGGAGTTGTCTTAGGTAAAAGGAAAATCTTGTGTCACACTTTTATAAAGGAAATAGACAACACTGATCCAACTTTTAAACTTGAATCGCTAAAAAGTGGGACATATGTTTTGAATTTTGAAATGATGTAAACTTTTTTTTAAAGGTGCAATGAACCCATATTATTAGGGGTAAACACTTTTGAATGGAGCTATGAACTAGGTACAAGAAACCACAAGAAACTACCAAACCTAAGAGCGCAATGGCCCAACGAAAGCACAAGGCCTAAGAGCACTTTGGCCTAGCGAGGATTTGAACCCTGATGGCCATCACTACAACCAAGTGACTTGACCACCGAACCACGCCCTTATTGGAAAATGATGTAAACTAGTGAAATGTATATTTTTTAGAATATTTTATGTTTGTATTTTTAAAAAAAAATTAAAGCTATTTTAAAATGGTTTTTAATAAATTGACACTATAATTGTTAGAAACACAGGACAACTAAGAGGGGGGTGAATCAGTTGTGTATTAAAATCTTCAAGACCTTATTAAGTTTCAACATGAATGCAAACAAATGAAACAAAAACACATCCACAAAAATTCACAATAGAACACCATATTTTTACGTGGAAAACCCTAAAGGGAAAAAACCATGGTGAGGATTAACTCACTATATGAAAACCAAAACCGATTACAAGAGGCTCACTACGTGAAGGGTTCACTGCCTAGAGGACACACTGTCCAAATGAAAAGGCTCACTACCAAGGGCTCATTTTTTAGGAAGATCACTTCTTCCAAATTACAAAGAAACAGTTACAAGGAGGTTCACTACCTCAGAGAAACTAGACAAACCAACACAATGTTTCTTTGCCATCCGTAACCTTCGACTCACTACCTCCAGCGACTTTCGACACATTAAATTGTAGACATCTTCTTCTCACTTCTTCTAGTAGTCTTAAGCATTATTTCTCGCACCTAGATCTCAAAACATGATCACATATACATTATTCCATGCCACACACTTCTCCAAACCTTTGACCCTACATATATATCTTTCACAACCTCGAATAACCTTCACTAGGTTGGCTTCAATAAAATGTATGCACCTCAAGCGTGCAACCACCAAATAGGTTGACATCAAACACCTTTGTGATGGAAAGAAGTGAGTGAAGACCACATCAAGGGTTAACTAGGACCCAAATCTACACTAACACACTACACCAGGCTTCCACAAACCACAAAGCTCATTCACAAATGTCGCTAACACACCAATTCAAGCAAACCTACATTAACACTGTCAAGCAACCAAATTCACAATTCACCAAGGCCGAAAACATCTTATGGACCATGTAGCAACATTACATAACATCCTAGAATATTCCAACATCAATAGAATATTCAACAACATTGGTGCAAACACATGAAACTAAGAATACTATCGTCCTATGCAACCAATCAAACTGCCACTTCGATACAACTCATGAACCAAGCTTGTGGAATAGTTGGACACTATACAAACCAAGGGAAGGTAGGTACAAGTAATATTAGCACATTCCCAAATTTGCAAGACAAGAAACTTTAACGCGAAGAAATGTGGAGCAATTCCATTTCTCCCAGATACCCTCTTCATAAGCCAAAGGAAATCCAACACACTATCAAACATATCTTCTACTGCCACATGATCCAAAACCTGAAAGTATGCATATAACACCTTCAAAGACCTCTCATCATCACTTTCAAATTGCACAAGCACATCTTCAAGAATGAAGAAATGAGGAGAAAATTATAAAACACTTCCCAGTAACCTTGTATTGTCTTTATGCAAATTTTCTCAAAAGCACTTGGAAACCAAGTAACCCTATTGCATCTGCAACACCTGCACAACACCATACACACCTTCTCAACATATCCATACCAAAGGTTGACATCAATGACAACACCGATGACAACATAGTGCAACAATACTTTAGTTGCTTATAGAATGAAAAATGAAGTTACATGAGATGCCAATTTTTTTATAGTAAATTTTATTTTTTTCTTCAAAAAAATTTGTGTGTATTTATAACTTGAAACTTTAGTGCACATGGATATATTTTTTTCTAATTTTGATAAATATATTTTCAAATAAACATTAAAATGTGTGTATTAAAAAGAAATTATTTCCATTCGACGACAACTTTCATATTAAATATTTATCTAAAATAGAAAAAAATTATACCATCTTAATATATATTCTTTTATCTAGTGCATCATATTTTTAATTTTTTTTAAATAAGTTTTAAAAGTTTTTCCTTGGCATGGTAATCAAGCTAATATTTTGTGCTGATAACCTACTTTTAGTAAAAATAAAATATAAAATATAAATAATAATTAAATTATTAAAATATATATATTTGAAAACTACACTTGTGGATCTGCAAAAGGGTATTTTTATATTTTTAAAAAAATTTATTTACATGAGTAGGAGTTATTGAAACATCAAGTCTTTTGAATAATTTTAAGTTTTTGGTAAATTGGCCTCAAAGTGGTGCTACATATGCATTTAGCCAACAGTTCTAGTGGGAAAAGTTGTGGAAATATCTAACTTAGCTAGAAATTAATCTTACTAGATCACATGTTTGACCAAAATTAAATTTTAATTAGAAATACTTAAATTCACTTGTGTTGATAAGTTGGCCAAAAGTGTGACACAAATTTATACTTTTACACCATCTTTTCAATAAAATAGATTTGCAAGTGATATGTTAGATCCTTAACAATCAATGTTGAACTCACATTGCTTGTGTTGGAATCACAAATCTTTCTAGGTTTATAAGAGTATGAAAAAATCATCATTTTGAGGTAAATAATTTAAGGATTTGGGAAAACTAATTATACACATCATCATTTCATTCATCCAATCAATTATTGAGCTAAGTACATTATTTCATCACATTTAATTTTCAAATATTCATTGGTGGTTATCAAACCATATCTAAATTAATCTAGTTAATTGTACTTTATTTATTATATTAGATTAATTAAACTAGATTAAATTGAGGTACTTTTTACAAGGAAAGTAGAGGATCTTCTATGAACTATGTCAATTGAAAACTTCAAGTCCTTTCCCTTCATACAATATTGACATTCATCACTATGTGCCAGGTACACATCCATAGTACAATATGGTTTAAAAAGATGAATCTTTTATTAAATTTAAAGATACTATTCTTCTTACAAAAAATATTTACTTCATTATGTATTTCAAACTAATTAAAAATTTCCTTAACATATGAGATCCTATTGTTGTGTCAACTGCACGTTATTGTGATTGTTAGAGTGAAACATGATAACTTAGTAAAAATGGAGAACAAAATCTCTTTTACCTAAACTAGGTCCTAAGGTAAAATAAGAAAACAATAATAATCAAATAATTACATTAGGATTTGTATAAGAGTGAATTTGCACCCCATGTGCAAATCCTCTTTTTTCCTTTATCCACCTTAGAAAACCAAGTTCAAAGGCTTAATTCCACCTAAGCCCGCTGCTTTCATCACACTTGGCGCCTGTTTTGAGCGTCAGTGGAGGCGTTTCTGTCAGGGATGCCCACGTGACACGCAGACGTCCATGTGGCGCACTTACGTCCCTGGAAGATTCTTACGGCTAAACCTGTAGAGGAGTTACCCTTCTCATTAGAGGTGAAGTTGTAATGCCCCCTTCGGCCGACCAACCTAAATATGGTTGTTTTTCTCCATTCCTCCTTCAAATTCATCCCTTCAACATGCATTCTAACCTCTACAACTTTTGGACTTCATTCACAAGCTTTTTCCATACTCTTGTACTCACTCGCAAGCTCTCAAGCAACATTCAAGCATTCCATTGCAGCCAAAGCAATACTCCATCACTTAAGTAGAGCAAGTTTGGGACCACACCATTACAGCAGAGGCTTGAGTACTCTCATTTTCTCCCCCAAGCAGCCTTGAGTGCCCTTGGTGGAGGTGGTAAGCTTCCCTCTCCTCACCTCTATCACTTGGTTGAGTAGCATAACATTGTTTTGTAGTGCTTCTTTGCTCTTTACTACATCATTTCCTTTAGCTCGTTTCCTTGGCTGTCTGTAGAGGTGGAAACACCTAAACGGGGATCTGACTGAGGTAGGCCCCTATATAGCCAACCAACATTCTCCTCTTTGTCTGTGTGTAGGAGTACGTGCTTCTCAAAGGATCAGCTAGCGAATGAATTCCTTGGTGGGATTTTCCTTATTCTCTTCACTCTTGCATATTTGCTTTATAATATTAGAGAGTATTTCATTTATTTAATCACATCATTCTAGCCCTTTAGTTAATCAGCTGGGTCATTAGCTAGTTTTATTGGTTTGACCTCGTCTTCACTGTTGTCTAGTTGTATGGAGGCTAGTGCACTTTTAAGATTCTAGCACACTACGCTGACATTCAGAGACCGCGCTTTTATCCTCGAACAAAGAGATTCCTAAGGCGTAGCGTTAGACCTAAAAGCTGGCTCACCTATCCCCTTCCTACATTTAGGGCCTACAAAGTGATTGAGGGGCCTCACGGTCCTCGTCATTCTCACCTTGTATTTCCTAACATTACACTTAGCTAACGTAATTTAGGGCAGCCTCTCACATCTCGGCCCTCTGTGACCTGGGGTCTTTCACGCGGTGGTTCCCCTCTCTTACATTTTTGGTGAACCCAACGTGAACCATTTTGGTTTTGTTCTTGCGATCCTAACAGTTCCTTTCCTTGTACTCTAGGAGTGTTGTGAGGTTGTCACCTTGCAACCCAACCTACAACCCCTAGTTGGTGTAGTTGGAAGGTTCCAAAGGTATTGCATGGCGAAACCTTAATTGGGTCACTGTCTTATCTGTTAACCTTTAGGGACTCTGTGAAAGTATTGTCTAGTGTGTGTAATGGCTTCCTTCTTGCACCAACCCATCCCCTCTACACAGCCTGTGGATAGTGGTACCGGTATAAATTTCACTTCACAGGACCTACCAATGAGCTTTAACAAGGAACCGTCTCCTCTTTGCATTCCTACACAAATCAATGGAAACATTGTAGCAGGTGTTCTCGTTGATTCGAGATCACAAGTGAACATAATAACAGAGGAGATTATGCTAATAAAATTCTTACACAAGGATGGGTACGATGCTCCTATGAGTACCATCCACACACATGATGGGCTTTCCATGCCCCCTTTGGGTAGTATTGTCTTGTTGTTCTTGGTTGGACCTAAGTCCATGAAACTCCTATTTGATATCATCCCTGGGTCTAAACTCTTTAGGGTGAAATTGGGTATTCCTTGGTTAGTGGCGATGAATACGGTACCTTCCATCGTGCATAAATGTCTAAAATTTATCCACAAGGGCTTTGTGCATGTAATCCACGACACTGGTTATAGACCACCAGTTGCACGTGGTAGCTACTCCTTGGACCACTCTTGGCCTACGCCCGTTGGTCCTCTTCCACTTAGAACGGACCTTTTGCACTGAACAAATCAAAACTATAAGAAAGGGTGTCTAAGGACGAAAGTGAGATACCCTCCCTCGCCTTATGATGTTTCACATAGGGTCTGCTTAAAAGCTGATAGCGATGTCACCAAGGCATGAAAGAAAGAAGAAGAGAAGCGGTCTCGCGATCCTCCTTCCTCTTACACTGGTTAGTCTAGGGCTTCTTCTCACTCCCCTGAGGTACCATTGGGTCATGCCCCTCATCTACAAGAGAACCCTATGGTGCCTGCTTGGTGAAAGCCTAAGTGTCTTTCTTTCGAACTTCCTATTCTACCGATGGAACCTAGACCCGTTCGGTACAACAGGAAGGTCTCACAGGGAGAGTCCTCATTATCTCAACCTTTGCAGCCTCCTATTACCCCTGCTCCTAAGGTAGTGAGTGGAAAGACACCGGTTATCGAGGCTCTCGAGTCGACTCCTCCTGTCGCTCTTCAACTATTCCTCCTACTCCTGTGTAGGAACCTGTCCCTCCACCGGAAATAGCTGAGGTGGACATTCCCATGGTTGAGCAGGAACCTTTTGTCCCTTCGCAAATCATGGCCTCTAACTCCAAGAGCTATACAAATCGCCTTGCACGCAAATGCAAGCTCCGATGAAAGGCTCTCTTGGTTGAGCAGGCCACCTCACAAAGAAAGGAGGAAGAAACGATCACCCCTGCTTTAGGGCCTCCTGCAACATCTTCTTCCTCCCTTCCTTATGCTTCTCTCCAATCTGGTCCTATACTACTCCTAACTTTTGTTGTGAGTATGAATACGCCTAACCCTAAATGGGTACAAGTGTTCATCGCTCCTTCGGTGGAGCCGCCTTTACTAATGTCCATTTTGGATATCCAGCCTTCCCTGAAGCCTGTGGATATGATTAATACTTCGGTTGTATCCACTACGGTTCTTTTTTCCTCTTCCTCTGCACCTCTGACCTCATCTGTGGGGAATTCATCTCCTCTGACAAAACAAGAGGCGAAGGGTGGTCCTTCTAGAAATGAAAGACATAAGAAGGGTCTACCTCACTTGTGAGGCGGCCCCGCATTGACTTGTTATGTCTTAGTGAAGGAACCAGTCCCAGCTTCCCCTGAGTTTGTCACCGCTCCTGAGTCATTCAGTGAGCTTAGTAGTGAACCTCAGGTGCAACCCATCCTTTCTTTTGAAGGTAGACATGGCGCCCCTGTGGGGTGCATGTTTAATTCCATGGATGAAGTTTTGGCCTTGTCAGCAATCTTTGGTAAGTCGTTGAACTTGACTCCACAAGAGCTCGGTGGAGAGGACCTCGAGGGGCCCTCTTCCTTGGCCCTTGTTGTAGGAGGACTAGACACTCCTCCTCTTAACATACCACCATTGCAGGCTTGTCCTCCTTCCCCTTATGAGGATTTAGATTGGGAAGCAGATGACCTCTTGGTTGATCAATGTTAGGAGGAGGCCCTTTCTTGATCTTGTGTGTGTGTGTTTTGTGATGTGTTCCCCCATACCCGTGTTATGTGTGCTTGGATGACCCTTGTCACCCCTATCGGTGCTTGGATACAAGTGTGGTTTCTGTATCGTAAACCTTCTTCCATTTGTATCATCATTCTTCCATGTTTATGCTTGATTTTCGATAAATTGGGGGCGATGCAAAGCGTTGGGAGCATTTAGGCTTCCCTTCCATGTTGACCCAATTTTTTATTTTTATTTTGTCTTCTCGTGCATTCTTCACATGGCCTAATATAGTAGGGGGTTGATGAAATTTCATTTATATACTATTACTACACACACACACACACACACACATATATATATATTTATGAGCAATTTTGACCCCGAAATATCAGGCTACCCATGTGTCCTTTATTTGTGTTTTCTCTCTTTTGCTTTATCTTTCTCTCTTCTTTTCTTGAGTTGTCCCTTTCACATATGACAATGCCTTCTCTTTAACATTTCAATTTTTAGAAAATGCATTCGTTGTCAATGAATATATTCTCAAAAATCCACACAAACTTTTCTTTGGAATCGCATTCTCAACTTGGAACCCTAACGAAACATGTTTCCTTCATCATGGGCTCGTAAAGAAAGGACTTGGAGACCTTCCTCTGAAGTGGGAACAACTTTCACCTTCCCTGCGCATGGGGGCATGTCCTTCCTTTCAAATTCCTTGATGAAGTGAACATCTTTCAAAAGGATTCCTTGATGATGGATGCCTCTGAGAAGAGAAGAAGATCTAATTTTGAACTATGTCCCTTAAGTGGACCCCTTTTTTTATTCACGGCAGATTCCCAAGGGACCCTTCTTTGAAAGTCTTTACCTCGAATGGATTCCTTCGTGTCTAGCTTGGGGGCAACCCAACTAGACTTATTCCATTCCCCTTTTCGCGTCTAGCTCAGGGGTAGCCCAACTAGACCCATTTCCTATCTTTGCATCTATCTTGGGCGCAACCTGACTAGACCTTACTTTTCAAACAGGGCATCCCTTGAGTGGACCCCTCTCCTTTTGAAGGGTTCCCAAGGGACCCCTTTGAAAGACTTTTGAATCATCGACAGTTTGTGTGACTGTCCACCTACTTGCCTACTTGGCCGCTTCTTGACTCTGCGAAGTCTGCTTTCTTGGGGTTTCCTTCATGCTAGAGTTTTTGGGGGATACCTTCCTTGTAGGTCTGTGGGCCTGTAAGGCGCTTACTTCACAGGGCTTCCTTCATGCGAGAGATCTTGAGGGTTGCCTCCTTATAGGTCCGCGGGCCTATAAGATACTTTGTTTTTCCAACTTCATAGTTTTAAGTAGCTATGGAGTCCTTTGCTTTCCCTACACCTTCAAGTTTGCCAAATCACAGTCTGCTTCCTTGACAGTTCAGGTATACGTTTCTAACCCTTCTCTTTCTTGATCTACTTTACTAAGCACTCATCAGTATTTGTGCTCGCTAAAGTGGGGGCAAAATGTATAAGAGTGAATTTGCACCCCATGTGCAAATCCCCTTTTTTCCTTTATCCACCTTAGAAAACCAAGTTTGGAGGCTTAATTCCACCTAAGCCCGCTGCTTTCATCACACTTGGTGCCTGTTTTGAGCGTCGGTGGAGGCATTTCTGTCGGGGACGCCCGCACGGCATGCAGACGTCTGCACAACGTGCTTATGTCCCTGGCAGATTCCTGCGGCTGAACTTGCAAAGGCATTACTCTTCTCATTAAAGATGAAGTTGTAACGCCCCCTTCGCTGACCGACCCGAATATGGTCATTTTTCTCCATTCCTCCTTCAAATTCATCCCTTCAACATGCATTCTAACCTCTACAACTTCTGGACTTTATTCACAAGCTTTTTCCATACTCTTACACTCACTCTCAAGTTCTCAAGCAGCATTCAAGCATTCCATTGTAGCCAAAGAAACACTCCATCACTTCGGTAGAGCAAGTTTGGGACCACACCATTGCAGCAGAGGCTCAAGTACTCTCATTTTCTTCCCCAAGCAACCTTGAGTGCTCTTGGTGGAGGTGGTAATCTTCCCTCTCCTCTCCTCTATCACTTGGTTGAGTAGCATAACATTGTTTTGTAGTGCTTCTTTGCTCTTTACCACATTATTTCTTTTATCTCATTTTCTTGGCTTTCTGTGGAGGTGGAAACACCTAAACGGGGGTCTGACTGAGGCAGGCCCCTATACAGCCACCTAACATTCTCCTCTTTGTCTGTGTGTAGGAGTACGTGCTTCTCGAAGGATCAGTTGGCGAACGAATTCCTTGGTGAGATTCTCCTTATTCTCTTCACTCTTGCATATTTGCTTTATAATATTAGAGAGTATTTCATTTATTTAATCACATCATTCTAGCCCTTTAGTTAATTAGTTGGGCCGTTAGCTAGTTTTATTGGTTTGACCTTGTCTTCACTGTTGTCTAGTCGTACGGACACCAGCGCACTTTTGAGACACCAGCGCATCGCGTTGACGTCCAGAGATCGCGCTTTCGTCGTCAAACATAGAGCTTCCTAAGGCGTAGCGTTAGACCTAAAAACTGGCTCGCCTAGCCCCTTCCTACATTTCGAGCCTACAGAGTGATTGAGGGGCCTCACGATCCTTGTCATTCTCGCCTTGTATTTCCTAACATTACACTTAGCTGAGGTAAGTTAGGGTAGCCTCTCGCGTCTCGGCCCTCCGTGACTTGGGGTCTTGCACGCGGTGGTTCCCCTCTCTTACAAGATTAAATAAATTTGAGACATGTAACTATTATTGTTTGCACAACCTACCTTAATTTATTCTTAAAGAAATCAAGAAAACCCTTTTTTGAGAATCCTAATTTTGATCTCTTGATATCATGTTTGCATGGTCTTCTAACAATTTAGACTTTTCTAAATTGATATAATCAATTGTTAGACTTTTCTAAATTGATATAATCACCATCTCTATTTAAAGTAGCTAAACATTTCATTAACATTTTACACTTGTGGAGGAGATCCACCATTTGGTTTGGTTATGATATATGTCTAATTTTTTGTTTGGTTTAGCTCAAATTTATTTGATGTCATCACCTTCTTTTTTAAAGTTCTTGGTCATGCTTATGTGAGATGAGTTTGGAACTCCTATTTGCAAGGGATCTACCTTAGATTCAAATTCCATGTTTGCAACCTTCATTAAGGTCGTCTTGATTTTATTCATAAGGGTCTTGTACATACTATGTGAATTGAGTCCTCTATTATTCATACTTTTGGGTGTGTTCTATTATGGTGGTAGACCATATCTCAAAGTGTATATTGAGATCAAAGGTTGTGTTTTGTGCACCATAAGTTACTCTTAAATAATGTGTTCAAAGTCCTATTTTGAGTTGCTTGGTAATATTCATTGCAATCCCCTATATCCTTTCAAATGTTCGTCAAATGATCTCAAGGCCCTAATTTGATCACAATCGCTGTCATTTTACTATGTTTAAGCATGTGTAACAAATATCCTATTCATATTCCATGTTGTTCGTAATTGGAGACCCTTCAAAATTTCCCTTCTTTGGTCAACAATCACCCTACTGAAGCTCTTTGTCTTATTGCAATCATGATGCCTTTGGTTTAGTCTCATGCTTAGTCATAGTCCTCAATGTCTTAACAATTTAAGGTTATGCCTTTGTATCTAGCATTGAAGATTGTTAGTCGAAACCCTAAGAACTTTACAAATTGGCAAGGACACATTTTGATAATAGGGTGAAATAGTATTGATAGAAAGTGAACATATTATCTTATGTACATAAAATATTTGACGATATATATACTTTTAACCCGTCGTTCGATCAAATTTTAAGTAAATAGGCTTTATTTTATACTAATACACATTTTCTTATATTTTGATGTCGAGAGGTATAATTGATCTCTAAGCTTTGAGTGTTCATTTTATTATGCTAGAACCACCATTTAACCACTCATTGAAATTGCTTCATTGGTTTCATTTACCTTTCTATAGAATTAGCTTATAATTTAAATGTATTCCATAATATTTTAAAAAAATTGCCTTTGTCTCCTTTTTAATTTAACCATTTGTTGACTGAATATAACTAGTCCTTATATCTTAAAGTGATTGCATTTACAATATTTCGTCAATTAGTGACTTGCTAATGGGCCATTCATTCTTCTGATAACTTCGCCTTCATAAGCCTTAGGTGAGCCTAACTACGCGTCGATATGCAATTGGTCATGACCCAATGGGCATGCTAACTTCACCGTGCCCTCCCCCTTAACCAATATCTTACCACCGTCAATCTAAAACCAAACAAATCTTGATCGTTCAATATATCGAAGTTTAACCTAGTCTACGTGGTTGATATTACTATGTAATGAGCGATTTAGTGTCATAATCATAAAATGATTAAGTATTTAGCATAGTCATTGGTAAAATGATATGTTTAATGATGAGCCACGTGTCATCAAATCAACAACCACAATGTGTTGGCAAAATCATTGGTAGGAATATAAATGTCTCCCTAATAGGTATCATAGATAAGGAAGAGAAGCCTATGGTCTTGTCAATTTGACCATATGTTGAGGTAGTATGTGGGAATGGATCACCTAAAAGGATAGGTGTCAAGCATTAGGCTGAATTAATTTAATGACCTCTGCCCTTGGCCATGGGATCTCGAAAAGGTTTTCCTTATGTTGATTTGTGATGGTTTATTGAATTAAATTAAAGCCTCTAGAATGATGTTGATGGTGTCCCTTAGTTTGAAATCATAGTCTTGGGCCCATTTACTATGGATTTTTTAATATTTTCTCAATTACCTACCCATCCTTTTTTGGTTTTGGGGTGTTTACATAGTGGACTTGTCAAGATAAGATAACTTTGAGAAATTTGGAGATTAGTTGAAAAGTTGGTAGTTGAGCTATGCATATAGTGGGATTAGAGGTATTTGGTTGGGATATAGATATCTAGTTGGTAGTGGAGCAATCTTTAAGTAATTAATAATATGACTATTAGTATGTGTACTTATTTCAAATAGGTCTTTGTTCATTTGAAGGTAAAATGTACAATACTAACTTGATATCTAAGTTATAATGACAAATCTTTACAAATCTAGAAAAAAGAATGAATTCAATTGTCCACAGTATGGTTTAGGTGATGTTAGATTTTGTCTTGTGGTTAATCCTTTATTTTCTTGTCATGAATCCATTCCTTTGACTTTATTGTTTCATTCATTAAGCTTTACATTCTTAAAACCATTCTTTTATTTTGAAATGCTTATGATTATTTACTAGTAAAGTGACCATTTATTGTTGCTTGCACAATATGCCCTAATTTCTTGTTAAAGAAATCAAGGAACCCCTCTTTTGAGAATTTTGATTTTAGTATTTTGATATCTTGTTTGCATTTTAACTTTGCAAAATTGATGCGACTAATGTCATTGTTTAGAGTAGCTAAAGATTTCATTAACACTTTACACTTATGGAGGAGATCCACCATCTAGTTTGGTCACGATATATTGTAGGTCTACTTTTTTCCTAGTTTTGGCTCAAATTGATTTGAGTGTTATCATCCCTTATTTTCAATTCCTTGTTCATGTGTATGTGGTCTTAGTTGGGAACTTTTCCTTACAAGTTCTCTACCTTAGGTTTGTATTTCATGTTTGTGGTCTTCTTTAAGGTCATCTTGATTTTATTCATAAGGGTCTTGTACATATTATGAGGATTGAGTTATCTATTTGTTCATATCTTTGGGCTTGGTAATATTCATTGTAGGCCCCTATATTATTTTAAATATTCTTTGAATGATGTTAAAGTTTACATTTGATCATAGTGATGGTCAATTTTACTATGAGCATGTGTAGCCAATATCCTATTCATTCCCTATGTTGTCTTTAGTGTATTCCTCTTAAATTTATCATTCCTTGGTCAAAACTCACCTTTTCAAAGCTCTTTGTTCTATTATAGTCATGGAGCCTTTGGTTTAGCCTCATGTCTTCTTAGTCAAAATCCTCAGTATCTTAACAATCCAAGATTGTGCCTTTGTATTTACTATTGAGGATTGTTTTAAAGTCTAAGAACTTTAAAATTTGATGGTAAGAGCATGTGTTGATGGTGGGGTGAAATGACCTTGGTAGATAATGAGCATGCTCCTTTGTGATTTCATCATGTGATATGTAATTGTATATTCTTTAATTAGACCGAGATTTAAGTAAGTAGGCTTTGCATTACACTTGTGCATTATTTCTTAGTCAAAATTCTCGATGTCTAAATTTTTTGAGGTTATGTCTTTGTATTTATCATTGAAGATTGTTGGTTGAAACCCAAAGAACTTTGGAAATTGGTAAAACAAACTTGGTAAAAAATAAGCATGTTATCTTATGCATTTGATCATGAGTCATCTAATTGTATACACTTTTACTCCATGTCATTGGATCAAGCTTTAAGTAAATGGTATGTACTTACACTCATACACTTTCTCTTATATTCTATTGTTGAATTACATAGTATATCTCTAAGCCTAGATTGTCATTTTATAATGTCAAAAGCACCATTTAATTTCTCATTAGAGCCATAGGAACTACCTTCATTGGTTTCATTTGCCTTCCTATATAGCCAATGTAATGATTTAAATAAATTCCATAATGAGTTTTATAATCTACCTTTGTCTCATTTAAAACCATGTGCTTTTTATTTATTTGTTTGTTGATTGAATATATTTGCTTCTCCTATCTTTAGTTATTGCATTTGTAGTATTTCATTGACTGGTGACCTATAAATGGAATCTTAGGCACCATTCAAATTTATTTATATTTTCTATCTCATTCTATTGGAATCTTTGCCTTTGTAAGTGTTAGGTGAGCTTGGCTATGCGTCAACATGCAACTATTATGTATCCTCTACTTCTAAGAGTAATAAGGTTAAGCACTTGTGGCATGCTTAACCTTAATATTTTTATTTTTATTTTTTAGTTATTCCTATGTTTAATAAGGTTAAGCAATTGTGGCATTCTTAACCTTAATATTTTTACTTATTAGTTTTAGTTATTTCCTTAGGCCAACTTTGTGCCCCTACATAATTATGCCTATAAGTGAGGAAGAGAAAGACCTTCCCAATTGATCATAAGTTTTAATACAAATTTCATTTTATTATTTTCTAATTATTGGAGGTCACCACCTCAAAGAGTCAACTATTTAATTGATTTTTGCATTTACTTCAAAGAAATATCAATAACATGTGGTATTAGAGCAACAATTTGGGTAGATAATTTTTTTTGTCATAACTTTCAAACCATTGTGAATTTGGCCATAATTTTTCAAGGTTTTGAGTAAACTATGTGAGGAAGCTATAATAAAAATTTACTTTATATGGTCATTTTTTAGTGAGTTATTGTAATTACTAGATTATTTTGCTATCCTTGTGCAAGGATGAGTCTAGGGATTAAATTTGAATCGGGAACATGAACTTGTCTTATGTGATTTTTGGACTCCTTTTCTTCACTTCGCTCAATGTTTGTTGATTTCTTCCATGTTTCTTGATATATATGGATTGGTGGTATTTATAAATACCTTGGTAGGGTTGTCAATATGTCACAAGGGACATGTTCTCTTAGGTCAACTCATAGAAATGTGTCTAAATTATTGAAAGCAAAAATATTTAACCATGCATATACTCCTTGAATGCTTGTGTTGAGCTAGATTCCTTTTAGTGCACCAATTGAAGATATGAATGATAGTGGGATAATTCTTGAGCTTAGGAGATTATTAGAATTAATGCATTGAATGCCTTTAAATGCATAGCATGGCAACACATTGTGAAAACTTAAGTTTAGTCAACCCTAGGTAGGAAGGGTAAAGGTGGGAAATCAATCTAATTTAATTTTAGTCAATGATCACGAGGATAACCATGCATCTACAAACTAGTCTTGAGATAGAAAAGAGACTAGATCGCAAAAGACTAATATGCATGGAAATAAGTGTAAGTATAGGTGTGATGAACAAGTGAGAATGACCAAAGGGTGTTTGTGAATGTGGGAATGAGAATAAATAGTAGGTACATATGGACATGTGTACTAAGGTAGGGGGATAACATAGAGTAAGGGATTAGACTTGATATAAAATTATATCATTTGTCAATATGTATATTAATAAAATTTATACACAAAATTAATAAAAAAATGATATATGGATATACAAATCTACCATTACACAAGATATAAGAATACAACAGATGAAAATATATGAAAAATTAGAAAACAAGTCTAAATTACTACCAAATTATAATGTTTGTTATTATATAATTACATTAAAATAATATACTAAATAAAAAAACTAAATTAAAATTTACACAAATAAACAAATTTTATTATTACACATATTAATTTCATATTAATAAAAAAAGAGTAAGAGGGTTAAAAAACCAAAATAATGTTGTTATTATACGTCAAGAAATCGCTCACCTATCATAATACACATTATTTGAATAAGCAAAAGAAGTAAGGAATATGTTAAGATGTTTACATTCAAAGTAGCGTATCTTACAAGTCTTCCTTTTCTTTCCAAATACGTTACCTTTGATTCTGAAATACTTGACACTTATTTGATCTTTTTCCTCTCAAATCCCCAACAAATTTGAATGTGAAAGGGATGAACTTGATATTTAAATGTTTGAATGAAGATGTTGAAGAAGTCCATAAATAATTTTTAATAGTTAGGAAAATATCTTACCTATAAATAAATCATTTATCATCATATGAAATTGTAATGATTTCATTTGTGATCTCTATTTTTTTTATAGTGAAAAAGAAATATTCTCTTCAAAATGTTTGGGAAAATTGTTTTATGTTAAATTATTATTTAAGTGGTTGGAATTATTTAAATAAGATTTTTTTTCCATTAATATAGTAAAAAAAATTAAAGGGTACGCATCTATATTTTTTATTGATGAACTCATTTTACTTCTTAACAGTTTAGGTGATAGTATTTTCAACAAGTGTTCATATATGGTCTTAAATAGATTTCTATAATTGTAATGGTGAAAATTGCATATCCAAGTCTTTATGTTTTTTGTCCACTTCAATAAGGTTGTTCGTTATGCATTAACTAGAGGGCAAGTTGACATATATTTGCATGGAAGTTAGCAAATAACATTATCCTAGTTTTGTTTTGATCCATATCCACACATTCCAAGTGTTTGAAACCAATTTGCAATCTTCATCGAAATTGTCATTTTGGTTTACATTCATGTATGTGATATTGACTCGGATCAATTTTGTGCATAGATACAAAACCCAAAATCTCAAATTTAAATGTTTAAATTGGGACTAAGTCCCCCTCTTTTACTAGCCATAATGAGTTAGATGGTATATTAAGGACATGCCCTAATTCATTATTATCATTTAGGATCATGAAGGAACATTCATATGAGAGTGTTGTAAATCATCCTCATTGCATCATCATCATCCTAGACATATTGCATGCTCACTTGTTTTCTTTGCATTTTTTCATTGTTATTAAATTGGTTTGCCTAAGGGCTTGACCAAAGAAGAATAAATATTTTCCTAACAAGTCCTCGAATGGAATCTTCTGACACCAACCCACATCAAACACACATACAAGAATTTAATGTATATCATATTTAATTTGTATATTTCAAATAGATCAATTTTACAAATGAAGATTAGATCCACGTATCATGTTCATTTTTGCAAGTGTAAATTTCATTTCCAAATGTGCAGAAATCAAATTTGTAGGTGCAGACTTTAACCTTATATCCAAAGGGTAATTTATTATCTAGAGGTCATTATTTGACTAATCCAAATTTACTAGTATCATGGCAAATCCATTTATAATGTGTGAGTCATTTCTTCATCATTTTGAAAGCTCACTATCTTTTTGTATTTATTCATTTATCTACACTAATTGCAATATCTTTTGCATTACAAATTACTAGTCTTAGCTCCAAGATCTAAGGGTTTTAATGTTCTTTAATTATTTTCTCTAGGTAAATTATAGTGAAAGCATTTATTTTCATTACATGAATGGTAAACCTAACTTTTTGACACCTTGTAGGGTTTCATCCTTAGCGTTTACTCCTTTGTTAGGGTTGCAGATTTGATGTTTCTTATTGAATGTACATTTCATTTCAGATCAAATTAGGGTTTATATTTTTTTCTTCTTTTGTTGGGAAAGTTGTCTCAAGTTTTCATTCTAATTTGAACATATTTATTATATATTTATATTTATTTATTATTTTGTCCTCACATGGGAAAGATGGCACTGCCACTTTGAGGTGACACTCTTTTCCATGTGTTGGATATTTTTTAATTTGTGCAAGTTGTAAGAGAATTTATGTCATCATGGTGTGTAAGACCATCTTATAACATTGTAAGATGAAAGTTACTTATGATAGATTTTATGATGCGTAAGGGTGTATAAGAGGGGGTTACATTATAATATTGACCAACATTATGATAGTTTATGATGGATGTTACAAGGCATATTTCAATAGATTTGAACATGACAAAATGGAGTGCCTAATTTGAGGAGTTACATATGATAGAATCAATGTTAGGTTATGATAAAATTGTAAAAATATATTCTATTTTTGGTAAATTGTAAGCAATGGAATTAGAATAAAACAAAAAGTGAGAAACAAAGCAAACAATTAAAACATTGTATTTTGATCCCAAGTAAACCTCAAATAAAAAACAAAGTGTGATTTACTTGTGTTGTGGTGGAGTGTGGATGCTCAACATTCATGCATGATTTTTGTAACATAGATCTGTAAATTCTCCATATGATGGATTAAAGAGGAAGAGGTAGATTTATAGATTTTCAAATGAGAAGATGAACAATTGAGATTGATTCATTTGATTTAAAAATTTGAGTTACAAATTTGAATGAGCTTTAATTTATTTAATTTATTACATTTACTAATGTGTGTGCATAATTCAAGGAGTTTAGAAATTTGTATGAGTGGAAGAAGTTGAATTTTAACAATGGAATATGAGGATAATCAAATAATTATGTGCATGAATTTATTTGGAAATTGATTAAATTATAATGAATTATTAAGTAATTGTGAAGTGACACATATGAGATAAATATGTGAATAAAAATTAAATAGTTAAGAAACAAATAATTAATTAATGATAATTAATTAGCTAATAAAATGTGATGATATGGTGCAATTAAATTAATTAATAAATGTGGTGATGTTAGAGAGAATTATCCAAGATGAACTAATGTGTAGAATTGACAATAGAGGTGGTGTAATTTAGTTATCCACATTTTCCCCTCTTTGAAAGGGTGTTGTGACTAAAAGAAGCGGTGACTTTTCAAAAAAATAAAAATAAAACAAGAAATGAATGCAGGATGATGATTCCCCAAGTAGCATAATGGTTAGATAAATTCCCATTGAGAGGACATGTGAGGATGAAATACAAAGATGGACATCAAAATGAAAAGAATGATTGTTGATGAGAAGAAAATATATCATGATGAATGTTGTGAAACTTGCATAAAATTTTAAATGTTTGAAGAACCTAATTTATTATATCAAGGTATAAGGACCATGGTGATTATGTATTAAGTGCCTAAAGTATTGACCCAAAATAAAAGGTTGTAAGCAAGAATATGACATATAGCACCATGACATGGAAAACCATGATGTTGTTTTGGTGATATGTTACAAGTATCGATATAAATACAAAAAAAATATAAGAAATACACACAAAAAATAATAAGAAGAATATAAAATATGTAAAAAAAGCCTACGTTAAACTATTAAAAAAAAAATTCTCCACAACTATGTAAGTGATTTGTTAGATCCTCAAAAATAAAATTTGAACCTACATTGCTTGTGTTTGAATCACAAATCTTTCTAGGTTTATAAGAGTATGAAAAAATAATCATTTTGAAGGAAATAATTTAAGGATTGGGGAAAATTAATTATACGCATCATCATATTCATTAATCCAATCAATTATTGAGTTAAGTACATTATTGGACCATCACATTTAATTTTTAAATATTCATTGGTGGTTATCGAACCAAATATAAATTAATCTAGTTAATTGTTCTTTATTCTATGCACTATGTCACTTGACAAATTCAAGTCCCTTCCCTTCGTACAATATTGACATTCCTCACTATGTTCCAAACACACATTCATAGTACCATATGGTTTAGATAGATGAATCTTTTATTACATTTAAAGATATTATTCTTCTTATAAAAAATATTTACTTTATTTTGTATTTCAAACTAATTAAAAATTTCCTTTAACATATGATATCTTATTGGTGTGCCTATTGCACTTGAGTTTGATTGCAAGAGTGAAACATGTTAACTTAGTAAAAATGGAGAATACAATCTCTTTTACCTAAACTAGGTCCTAAGGTAACATAAGAAAACAATAATAATCAAATAATTATATTGGGATTAATTAATTGAGACATGTAACTATTATTGTTTGCACAACATGCCTTAATTTCTAGTTAAATAAATCAAGAAAATCCTTTTTTGAGAATCCTAATTTTGATCTTTTAATATCATGTTTGCATGGTCTTGCAACAATTTAGAATTTGTTGAATTGATGTAATCACATCTTTATTTAAAGTAGCTAAACATTTCATTATTTTTGCACTTGTGGAGGATATCCATCAGTTGGTTTGGCTATGATATGTTATATGTCTAATTTTTTCTTTGTTTTAGCTTGAATTTATTTGATGTAGTCACCTTATTTAATAAAGTCCTTGGTAATGTTTATGTGAGATGGGTTTGAAACTTCTATTTGCAAGGGATCTACCTTAGGTTCAAATTCCATGTTTGCAACCTTTATTGAGGTCATCTTGATTTTATTCATAATGGTCTTGTATATACTATGAGAATTGAGTCCTCTATTGTTCATACTTTTGGGTGTATTCTATTATGGTGGTAGACCATATCTCAAAGTGTATATTGAGATCAAAGGTTGTGTTTTGTGCACCATAAGTTACTCTTGAATAATGTGTTCAAATTCCTATTTTGAGTTGTTTGGTAGTATTCATTGCAAGCCCCTATATCCTTTCAAATGTTCTTCAAATGATCTCAAGACCCTCATTTGGTCACAATTGTGGTCACTTTTACTATGTTTGAGCATGTGTAGCAAATATCCTATTCATTTTCCACGTTGTTCATTATTGGAGACCCCTCAAAATTTCCCTTCTTTGGTCAAAAATCACCCTACTGAAGCTCTTTGTCTTATTTCAATCACGATGCCTTTGGTTTACTCTCATGCTTAGTCATAGTCCTCAATGTCTTAACAATTTAAGGCTATGCCTTTGTATCTAGCATTGAAGATTGTTAATCGAAACCCTAAGAACTTTACAAGTTGGCAAGGACACATTTTGATAGTAAGGTGAAATTGTCTTGACAAAAAGTGAACATATTATTTTATGTATTTTATCATGAGGTATTTGACAATATATACTTTTAACCCATTATTCGATCAAATTTTAAGTAAGTAGACTTTACTTTATACTAATACACATTTTCTTATATTTTGATGTCGAGAGGTATAATTGATCTCTAAGCTTTGAATGTTCACTTTATTATGCCAAAACCACCATTTAACCACTCATTGAAATTACCTTCATAGGTTTCATTTACCCTTCTATAGAATTGGGTTATAATTTAAATGTATTCCATAATATTTTTAAAAAAATTCCTTTGTCTCCTTTTTAATTTAACCATTTGTTGACTAAATATAACTAGTCCTCATATCTTAAAGTGACTGCATTTATAATATTTCATAAATTAGTGACTTGCTAATGCCCTTCATTCTCCCGATGCAGGTGATCCTAACCACGCGTCGATATGCAATTAGTCATGACCCAATTGGCATGCTAACTTCCCTGTGCCTTCCCCCTTAACCAATATCTTACCACCGTCAATCTAAAACCAAACAAATCTTGATCGTTCAATGTATCGAAGTTTAACCTAGTCTAAGTGGTTGACATTACTATGGAAAGAGTGACTTAGTGTCATGATCATGAAATAATTAAATATTTAGCATGTAATCATTGGTAAAAATGATATGTTTAATGATGAGCCACGTGTCATCAAATCAACAACCACAATGTGTTGGCAAAATCATTGGTAGGAATATAAATGTATCCCTAATAGGTATCATAGATAAGGAAGAGAAGCCTCTGGTCTTGTCAATTTGACCATATGTTGAGGTACTAACTGGGAATGGATCACCTAAAAGGATACGTGTCAAGCATTAGGCTGAGACAACCTTTAATAAAAGTTAAATTAATTTCATGACCTTACCCTTGGCCATGGGATCTTGAAAAGGTTCTCCAATGGTGATTTGTGATGGTTTATTGAATGAAAATAAAGCCTCTAGAATGATGTTGATGGTGTCCCTTAGTTTAAAATCAGTCTTGGGCCCATTTACTATGGATTTTTTAATATTTTCTCAATTACCTACCCATCTTTGCTTGGTTTTGGGGTGTTTACATAGTGAGCTTGTCAAGATAAGATAACTTTGAGAAATTTTGAGATTAGTTGAAAAGTTGGTAGTTGAGCTATGCATATAGTGGGATTAGAGGTATTTGGTTGGGATATAGATATCTAGTTGGTAGTGGAGCAATATTTAAAAGTAATTAATAATATGACTATTAGTATGTGTACTTATTTCAAATAGGTATGTGTTCATTTGAAGGTAAAATGTACAACACTAACTTGACATCCAAGCTATAATGACAAATCTTTACAAATCTAGAAAAAAGAATGAATTCAATTGTCCACACTATGATTTAGATAATTTTAATTTTTTTCTTGTGGTTAAACTTCATTTTCTTGCCGTGAATCCATTCATTTGCATTTATCATTTTATTCATTAAGCTCTACATTCTTAAAACCATTCTTTTATTTTGAAATGCTTAGGATCATTACTAGCAAAGTCACCATTTATTGTTGCTTGCACAATATGCCCTAATTTCTAGTTAAAGAAATTAAGGAACCCCTCTTTTGAGAATATTAGTTATAGTATTTTGATATCTTGTTTGTATTTTAACTTTGCTATATTGATGTGATTATTGTAATTGTTTAGAGGAGCTAAAAAAATCATTAACACTTTACACTTATAGAGGAGATCCACCATCTAGTTTGGTCATGATATATTGTAGGTCTAATTTATTCTTGGTTTTGGCTCAAATTGATTTGAGTATTATCATCCCTTATTTTCAATTCCTTGTTCATGTGTATGTGGTCTTAGTTGGGAAATTTTTCTTACAATTTATCTACCTTGGGTTTGAATTTCATGTTTGTAGTCTTCTTTAATGGGCCATTTTGATTTTAATTTAAAAGGGTCTTGTAGGTATTATGAGGATTGTAGGTATTATGAGGATTGGGTTCTCTTTTTTTCATATCTTTGGCCTTGGTAATATTTATTGTAGGCCCATGTATACTTCAAATATTCTTTGAATGATGTTAAGGTCCACTTTTAATCATAGTGATGGTCAATTTTACTATGTTTGAGCATATGTAGCCAATATCATATTCATTCCCTATATTGTTGTTTAGTATATTCCTCTTAATGTTTTCATTCCTTGGTAAAATATCACCTTGTCAAAGCTCTTTGTTCTATTATAGTCATGGAGCCTTTGGTTTAGCCTCATGTCTTATTAGTCAAAATCCTCAGTATCTTAACAATCTAAGATTGTGCCTTTGTATTTACCATTGAGGATTGTTTGAAAGTCTAAGTAATTTAAAATTTGATGGTAAGGGCATGTGTTGATGGTGGGGTGAAATGAGCTTGGTAGATAATGAGCACGCTCCTTTGTGATTTTATCATGAGATATATAATTGCATATTCTTTAATTAGATCAGGATTTAAGTAAGTAGGCTTTACAATACACTTGTGCACTATTTCTTAGTCAAAATTATCCATGTCTAAATTTTGTTGAGGTTATGGCTCTATATTTATCATTGAAGATTATTGGTTGAAACCCTAAGAACTTCGGAAATTGGTGAGGACACATATTGATAGTAGGGTAAAACAAACTTGGTAGAAAATAGGCATGTTTTCTTATGCATTTTATCATGAGTCATCTAATGTATACACTTTTACTCCATGTCATTGGATCAAGCTTTAAGGAAATGGTCTTTACTTACACTCATACACTTTCTCTTATATTCTATTGTTGAATTACATAGTATATCTCTAAGCCTTGAGTTGTCATTTTATAATGTCAAAAGCACCATTTAATTTCTCATTAGAGTCATAGGAACTACCTTCATTGGTTTCATTTTCCTTCCTATATAGCCAATGTAATAATTTAAATAAATTTCATAATGAGTTTTATAATCTTCTTCTGTCTCATTTAAAACCATGTGCTTTTTATTTATTTGTTTGTTGATTGAATATATTTGCTTCTCCTATCTTTAGTTATTGCATTTGTAGTATTTCATTGATTGGTGACCTATAAATGGAATCTTAGGCACCATTCAAATTTATTTATATTTTCTATCTCATTTTCTTGGCATTTTTGCCTTTGTAAGTGTTAGGTGAGCTTGGCTATGCATCAATATGCAACTATTATGTATCCTCTACTCCTAAGAGTAATAAGGTTAAGCACTTGCGGCATGCTTAACCTTAATATTTTTATTTTTATTTTTTAGTTATTCCTATGTTTATTAAGGTTAAGCACTAATCACTTGTGACATGCTTAACCTTAATATTTTTATTTTTATTTTTGAGTTATTCATATGTTTATTAAGGTTGAGCATTAAGCACTTGTGACATGCTTAACCTTAATATTTTTATTTTTATTTTTTAGTTATTCCTATGTTTATTAAGGTTAAGCAACTTTGGCATGCTTAACCTTAATATTTTTACTTATTAGTTTTAGTTATTTCCTTAGGCCAACTTAGTTAGGATGAGGGGGTGTGCCCCTACATAATTATGCGTATAAATAAGGAAGAAAAAGGCCTTCCCAATTGATCATAAGTTTTAATACAAATTTCATTTTATTATTTTCTAATTATTGGAGGTCACCACCTCAAAGAGTCAACTATTTAATTGTTTTTTGCATTTACTTCAAAGAAATATCAATAGCATGTGGTATTAGAGTGACAATTTGGGTAGATAATTTTTTTTGTCATAACTTTCAAACCATTGTGAATTTGGCCATAATTTTTTAAGGTTTTGAGTAAACTATGTGAGGAAGCTATAATAAAAATTTACTTTATATGGTCATTTTTTAGTGAGTTATTGCAATTACTAGATTATTTTGCTATCCTTTTGCAAGGATGAGTCTAGGGATTAAGGTTGAATCAAGACCATGAACTTGTCTTATGTGATTTGTGGACTCATTTTCTTCACTTTTCTCAATGTTTGTTGATTTCTTCTATGCTTCTTGATATATGTCGATTGGCGGTATTTATAAATACCCTGGTAGGGTTGTCAATATATCACAAGGGGACATGTTCTCTTAGGTCAATTCATAGAAATGTGTACAAATTATTGAAAGCAACAATATTTAACCATGCATATACTCCTTGAATGCTTGTGTTGAGCTAGATTCCTTTTAGTGCACCAATTGAAGATGTGAATGATAGTGGGATAATTCTTGAGCTTAGGAGATTATTAGAATTAATGCATTGAATGCCTTTAAATGCATAGCATGGCAACATATTGTGAAAACTTAAGTTTAGTCAACCCTAGGTAGGAAGGGTAAAGGTGGGAAATCAATCTAATTTGATTTTAAATTTTTAAATTAGGATGGGATGAGTCAATGATCACGAGGATAACCTTGCATCCACAAACTAGTCTTGAGATACAAAAGGGACTAGATCGCAAAAGACTAATATGCATGGAAATAAGTGTAAGTATAGGTGTGATGAACAAGTGAAAATGATCAATATATAAGGGTGTGTGTGAACATGGGAATTACGATAAATAGTAAGTATATATGAGCATGTGTACTAAGATAGGGGGATAACATAGAGTGCGGGATTGGACTTCACATAAAACTATGCCATTTGTCAATATGTCTATCAGTCAAAACACTCTCTCTAAAATATACACAAAATTAATAAAAAATGATATACGAATATGCAAATCTACCATTACACAATATATAAGAATACAACAAATAAAAATATATGAAAAATTAGAAAACAAATCTAACTTAATACAAAATTATAATATTTGTTAATAAATAATTATGTTAAAATAATATATTAAATAAAAAAACTAAATTAAAATTTACATAAACAAACAAATTTTATTATTACACATTAATTTCATATTAATAAAAAAAAGAGTAAGAGGGTTAAAAAACCAAAATAATGTTGTTATTATACGTCAAGAAATCGCTCACCTATCATAATACACATTATTTGAATAAGCAAAAGAAGTAAGGAATATGTTAAGATGTTTACATTCAAAGTAGCGTATCTTACAAGTCTTCCTTTTCTTTCCAAATACGTTACCTTTGATTCTGAAATACTTGACACTTATTTGATCTTTTTCCTCTCAAATCCCCAACAAATTTGAATGTGAAAGGGATGAACTTGATATTTATATGTTTGAATGAAGATGTTGAAGAAGTCCATAAATAATTTTTAATAGTTAGGAAAATATCTTACCTATAAATAAATCATTTATCATCATATGAAGTTGTAATGATTTCATTTGTGATCTCTATTTTTTATAGTGAAAAAATATTATCTTCAAAATGTTTGGGAAAATTGTTTTATATTAAATTATTAATTAAGTGGTTAGAATTGTTTAAATAAGTTTTTTTATTAATATAGTAAAATATTTTTAAAGGGTATATATTTATATTTTTTATTGATGAACTTGTTTTATTTCAGGTAATAGTATTTTCAAGAAGTGTTTATATATGGTCTTAAATAGATTTGTATAATTGTATTAGTGAAAATTGTATATTTAAGTATTTACGTTTTTTTGCCCACTTCAACAAGGTTGTTCCTTATACATTAACTAGAGTGCAAGTTGACATATATTTGTATGGAAGTTAGCAAATAATGTTATCCTAGTTTTGTTTTGATCCATATCCACACATTCCAAGTGTTTGAAACCAATTTACAATCTTCATCAAAATCATCATTTTGGTTTACATTCATGTATGTGATGTTGACTTGGATCAATTTTTTGCATAGATACAAAACCCAAAATTTCAAATTTAAATGTTTAAATTGGGACTGAGTCCCCCTCTTTTACTAGTCAACATGCCCTAATTCATTATTATCATTTATGGTCATCAAGGAACATTCATATGAGAGTGTCGTAAAGCATCCTAATTGCATCATCATCATCATCCTAGACATATTGCATGCTCACTAGTTGTTTTTGAATTTTTTCATTGTCATTAAATTGGTTTGTCTAAGGGCTTGACCAAAAGAGAATAAATATTTGCCTAGCATGTCCCCAAATGGCATCTTCTGACACCAACCCACATCAAACACACATACAACAATTTAAAGTATATCATATATATTTGTGTATTTCATATAGATCAATTTTACAACTAAAGATTAGATCCATGTATCATGTTCACTTTTGCAAGTGTAGATTTCATTTCCACATGTGCAAAAATTAAATATATAGGTGCAGACTTTAACCCCGTATCCAATTGGTAATTTATTATCTAGAGGTCATTATTTGAGTAATCCAAAATTTCTACTATCACAGAAAATCCATTTATAATATATGTGAGTCATTTCTTCATCATTTGAAAGCTCACTATCTTTTTGTATTTATTCATTTATCTACACTAATTGCAATATCTTTTGCATTATAAATTACTAGTCTTAGCTCCAAGATCCAAGGGTTTTAATGTTCTTTGATTATTTTCTCTAGGTAAATTATAGTGAAAGCATTTATTTTCATTACATGGATGGTAAACCCAACTTTCTAACACCTTGTAGGGTTTACTCCTTTGTTAGGGTTTTAGATTTGATGTTTCTTATTTAATGTACATTTCATTTCAGATCAAATTAGGGTTTATATACTTTTTCTTTTTTTGTTGGGAAAGTTGTCTCAAGTTTTCATTCTAATTTGAACATATTTATTATATATTTATATTTGTTTATTATTTTGTCCTCACATGGGAAAGAGGGCACTGCACTTTGAGGTAACACTATTTTCCATGTGTTGGATATTTTTTAATTTGTATAGGTTGTAAGAGCATTTATGTCATCATGGTGTGTAAGACCATCAAGATTACAACATTGTAAGATGAGAGTTACTTATTGTTGGTATGTGGTGACTGATCATGCTATACTATACACCCCAGCATGTATCCTTGCCGGGGTTCGGGGGCGGTAGCCCCCGAGAAAAATTTTCCTCCTACTTTTTCGCGTCATCACCAAAAAAGGGAAAAATCAACGAAAAAAGAAAAATCCAATTTTGTAGAACCCAAAAATCTGGAAGCTTCTAAGCTTGTTAAAAAAGGGGTTCGGATGGGTGTTACAGTATGATGAAAAATGCGATTATTCGCAAGATTGTAATAAGTTTTGCACCGGATAATAAAAGTATTGGATGGCTACGGTTTGGTGGATGTAGCCCGGATTGGGTGAACCACGTTAAATTTTTGTGTTATGATTTATTTTGTGTGTGTTTTAGTTTCTTTGTTTATTAATTAAATCTGCATTTAATTGTTAGATATTTGCCTTTCTAACCCTAACACTTATGATAGATTTTATGATGTGTAAGGGTATATAAGAGGGGGTTACATTATAATATTGACCAACATTATGATAGTCTATGATAGATGTTATAAGGTATATTTCAATAGATTTGAACATGACAAAACAGAGTGCCTAAATTGAGGAGTTACATATGATAGAGTCAATGTTAGGTTATGATAAAATTGTAAGAATATATTCTATTTTTGGTATTGTAAGCAATGGAAATAGAATAAAACCAAAAGTAAGAAACAAAGCAAACAATTAGAAACTTTATTTTGATCCCAAGTAAACCTCAAATGAAAAACAAAGTGTGATTTACTTGTGTTGTGGTGGAGTGTAGATGCTCAACATTCATGCATGATTTTTGTAACATAGATCTCTAAATTTTCCATATGATGGATTAAAGAGGAATAGGTAGATTTATAGATTTTCAAATGAGAAGATGAACAATTGAGACTGATTCATCTAATTTAAAATTTTGAGTCACAGATTTGAATGAGCTTTAATTTATTCCATTTACTAATGTGTACACATAATTCAAGGAGTTTAGAAATTTGTATGAGTGGAAGAAGTTGAATTTTAACAATGAAATATGAGGATAATCAAATAATTATGTGCATGAATTTATTTGGAAATTGATTAAATTATAATGAATTATTAAGTAATTGTGAAGTGACACTTAGAAGATAAATATGTGAATAAAAATTAAATAATTAAGAAACAAATAATTAATTAATGATAATTAATTAGCTAATAAAATGTGATGATATGGTGCAATTAAATTAATTAATCAATGTGGTGATGTTAGAGAGAATTGTCCAAGATGAACTAATGTGTAGAATTGACAATAGAGGTGGTGTAATTTAGTTATCCACATTTGCCCCTCTTTGAAAGGGTGTTGTGACTAAAAGAAGCGGTGACATTTCAAAAAAATAAGAAGAATAAAACAAGAAATGAATGTGGGAGGATGATTCCCAAGTAGTAAAATGGTTAGATAAATTCCCCTTGAGAGGAAATGTGAGGATGAAATACAAAGATGGACATCAAAATGAAAAGAATGATTGTTGATGAGAAGAAAATATGTGATGATGAATGTTGTGAAACTTGAATAAAATTTTAAATGTTTGAGGAACCTAATTTATTATATCAAGGTATAAGGACCATGGTGATTATGTATCAAGTGCCTAAAGGATTGACCCAAAATAAAAGGTTGTAAGCAAGAATATGAAATATAGCACAATGGCATGGAAAACCATGATGTTGTTCTAGTGATATGTTACAAGGACTGATATAAATAAAAATATATAATAAATACACAAAATATATATATATATATAATATGTAAAAAAAGACTTCATTAAACTATTGTAGTGTAGGAAATTGTATCCTTTAACAATTTCACACTATCTTTGGGTCGCTTAATTTATTGAACTTAATTGAGCTCCCAATTTTCCAAATTATGCATTCCAAAGCCTTCTTTTTCCCATTTTTTGAAAGGAGAACTGAAATTTAATAAATGCAATCAATAATTAAATCGCAATGGAATATGTGTGTATTGGACTTATAGGCCAAGACCCATTTGTCCATGGGCAAATGGGTCCCCTTTAAGTGCCATGACCCATTTTAAAATATGTTTTTGGTGGTATTTTAATGATTCAAATTCAATTTGCAATTGTCGGATTTTGGTATCTATTTTTTTTTAAATTAGATAAACACCTATAAATACTTAGCCTTTTGATCATTTGAAATCTAACACTTAAGAACACAATTTATAAAGATGTCCTAAGAGAAAATATTATTATCAAGAGCATTCAAGAGCAGATTTATCAATCATTTGTTGCAACAATCATGATTCTAACATCATATTCAAGTATTGGTGTGTTCATGCCATCTTGTGAAGGCTAATATGCATTATTGATCCTAAAGCACCCATGCAATTCAAGTATCCAAATCCATCAAGCAAAGCAAGATCAAGTTCCTTGGAGTAATGTGTTTGTCTGCAATCCTCTAAGGAAAGCCATTGAAGGTTTGTGAGTTGTAGCAAGCAAGTGTTAATTCATCATTTCCTTCTCATTTGTCATTATCTTTCTATGAAGGTTTAATTACCAAACTAGGGTTTTACCAAGTCAAACCCCCATACAAACCAAAAAAATCATCCTTTTGTATGTGTAGATTACAAGTTGAAGAAGGATCGAAAAGATCTTGAAGAGAAATTTTGCATTGTTGCACAAATTGTCATCATTGTTGTCAAGCCACAAAAACTAAGTTGTAGAATTTATTTTTGTCACTTCGATAGTGGGACCTATGTCAAACAAAAGTCAACATCCAACCTCAAAGGACTATCAAAAGTTATTTTGGAGCCCTAGACTAAGACCCATTTTCCCAAGGGTGAATGAGCCCCTTTGCACTCCTCAAAACAAGTTTTTGGTGTCTACACATGTGTTCAGACCCTTCTCAGATCTTCCTACAAATTGTTATTTCTATTTTTGTACATTTTAGAATTTTCATTTTAAGTATTAGGTCTTATTGTTCATTTAGTTTGATTGTTTTAAATCATTTTCATTTGTTTCTAGGTCATTCCTACTATCCTAAGGACTAATATCTAGGTCTGGTTGACTCACCATTGAGGTTGAAAGTCAATCTTTACACCTTGTGATCTCTTTCCTAATGAAATCCATGGGGAAAGACACCCATTAAGATCCCTAAGGTTTTATAATCAAACATAAAATTGGGGATCACTTTCCCTTCATTTCATTTTGGTGAACTTGACATTCTCACATCATATTTTTCCGATTTGGAGATCCTTGAAACCCTAGATCTAGGTTTTGCATCACCTTATTTTGCATTTCATTTAGGGTTACATATTACATGTTTGCATCATTTAGACTTATAAAAAACTAAAAATATTGCATACATTCTACATAATAGCTTGCATTAAGTTTTGTTTCAATCATTTAGGTCAAAATTACATCCAAAATTGCATTCAAAAAATTGTCATTTTGTTCATACATCATCATACAAATTGCATTTACATTTAATTAGAAATTATGGAAAAAGTGTCACTAAAGAATCTGTTTGCGGTTAGGAACAATGAGCTTAAATATCAGATCAAACACTTAGATTTAAATTTTTCAAAACCCTGTGAAAAGACTCATTCGCCCTTGGGAAAACCTGTCCTTGTATAGGTGATTTTTCAAAATTATGTGCATTTATTTGTCTTTATCTGCTTCATATTTTTCTCTATCTTCTTCATATTTGTCTCTTAAGTATTGTTGATTTTATTTTTTGTCGGGTCATATTAGTTTAATATACATTAATATTATAGTATAATTTGTAGATTTACAAGTTTATTTCATATTTCTATACTATAGCAATTTTCTTCATTTCTAATAAATTGGTATCAAAGTATGGCCATGTCTTTGTTTATTGGGTGGAAGTGTGAAGGTTTTATGTGCTATAATGAGAGATCTAGTATTGCAAATATATGTGTGTGGAAGCGATGCCTGCATCTAAATAATTTAATGAAAAAAATTATGAGTTGTGGAAGCTGAGGATCTTCTTAAAGAAAGAGATCAATAGTTGGCTGCAAAAATAAATAAATAAATTTGATGCAATTGATCAAAATGGATAAAAATGCATTAGGTACAATCCAATTATGTCTTGCAAATTATGTCCTATTGAATTTATCTAAAAAAGGACAATATATGTTTTATGGAAATGATTAGGTGAAATTTTTTTAGCCATGAATCTTATGTTTCACGTTGAACTAAGCATGTGGATGTTTAGTATCACTTTGTTCAAGAAATGATTACTCAAGTGAATGTTGCAAATTATCTTACCAAACCTGTGAGCACAAAGAATTTCACTTGATGTAAGGAGGCCATATGCCTTATCTATTTTGCTTATTTGATTTTATGTCGGTGTGATTCTTATGACTCTTGCAAGGTATTCAACAAATGGGAGAATGTTGGGAATTAAGGTGTCTCAACCTTGGCAATTCCTAAGTTATTTATTTATTATTATTTTACATTTTTCATAAATATTAGACATTTATATTATTAAATACTTGTGCTCCATAAAAAGGGACATGAGATTTTGAGTTAATTATTTTTCCACATGTCAGTGCCTTGAAAAATAAGTTTTAGTTGTCAAAAGATTCCCATATAAATTTATAAATATATGAAAGACTCATTATATTCGATTTAACTTTTCCTAAATAATACAACTATGAATATCTTTTCTCTAGTAGTTTTCTTTCAAAAGGGTTTCCCATATAAATGTATGTCTCATGTGTATTCATAACTTGTGTATTGTTTCATGTGTGTCAATCAATGTTGCTAAATTGAATTGGACACAAACATGATTGTATTTAATCATAGAATCTTAAGATGTTCCAATATTGCATCTTATCAACCAACTATATCAAGGATTGAATTCCCAACACTTACTAGTCATTTTGAGTGGACTAAAATATGAATTGTTTTATACACACCAAGATAGTGTATTTGAAGGATATTCCCTAATTCACTATTATCATCTAGGATCATTAAGGAACATTCATATGTGAACAACATAGAGCATCTAATACATCATCATCCTAGACATATTGTATGTTTGCATGCTATCTTTGATGTGTGTTTATTGTTATTAAATTGGTTTGTCTAGGGACTTGACAAAAGGATAACAAATCACTGCCTAGCAAATTCTCAAACAATGTCTCTCAACATCAACCCACTACATAAGAGCATAATTTCCTTGAGGTAGTTACAAGGCTAAGATAAATTGTTAATGATTATTCATTCAGATGTGTTTGGTCCAAGGTATGTTAAATATTTTTATTTCACTACTTTCAACAATGATGCATCATGATTAACCTAGGTTCATTTTATGCATTCTAAATTTGAATTTTTCACTATATTTAGGGAACTAAAAGTCTTGGTTGAAAATAAAATAGATTATAAAATACAAATGTTGAGATCTAACAATAGGGGGAAAGTACTATTCTAAGGAATATGACGAGTTTGTAAGAAGTGAGGTATTCTTCAACCCAATACAACACCATACACACCTTAGTGGAATGGGTGGTGGAGATAATGGACTAAACTTTGTTAAAAAAAAAATAGAAGTATGCTAAGTGGTACACAACTAGATCAATTCTTTTAGGTAGAGACAACAAGTGCTCTTCATTACCCAATTAATAGATCTTCTTGCTCAACTCTTTTTGATAGGACTCCTTGTGAAGTGTAGATGTGAATAAACATTTTGTTTCACATTTAAGGGTATTAGGTTATTCAAGGCTTATGCTCATGTTCCAAATAAAAAGTGATTTAAACTAGATCCAAAATTACAATAATTTCATCTTTTTTGGTTATATTGAGAATGTAAAAGGTTATAAGGTTTGGAATCCACTAACTAAAAAATGATATTTTTTGAAAATGTGATTTTCAAGCAGTTTAGAGAATTTTTAGATCCTATACAACCAAAGGAAATGGAAGGAAATAAAATATTACATTTTGAAAGAGAGGTCAACAAAATGAATATGCATATGTTGAGGAACAAGATGATGGATCAAAGTTCAGAGAGAAAGAAAAGGTTTCAAATGAATTCCCTCAATAGGATGAGTCGATTGAGCATGTAGAATAGGTAAAGCCCCTTACTCCTGACTTGAGAAGATCCATTAGACAAAAATATATAGTAGGCGGCTTTATCCCACTAGATTTTTATTGTGTATTTTCTAATATACTCTAATTAACTAATATATTTCAAGGAGGCTCTCTTTGAAAGATGGTGAGTCTTGGATGTAGGCTATATAGAAGGAGATGATGGCTTCAAATAGATGTGACACCTAGTGTCTTGTTGGTCTTCCTGAGGGAATAAATCCCATTGGTTGCAAGTGGGGTATAAGAATAAAAGTGGAGTAGATGGATGGTTGGAGTGGTATAAGGTTAGAATAGTGGCCAAGGGATACTCCTAGAGAGAGGGAATTGATTTTGGTGAAATATTCTTTATTATTGCTAAGTTATCTTCTATTATATTCTTTTTATTTGTTACTTTAACAAGTGATTTTAAAATTTTAAAAAATGGATGTTAAATATATTTTCTTACATGGAGATTTTGAGGAGGATATTTATATGTGATGACTTGATTATTTTGTTATAAAGAGGAAGGAATATTTATTTTATAGGTTAAAATGATGATCATATGGTTTGGAGTATTCAACCCATATATTGTATCAAATTTTGATACATTTGTGTTGAAAATGGGTTTTGATAAGAGTGAGGGAGATCACTTGATGTTTATGTTGAAATTATTGATAATAAGATTATAATCATTGTCTTGTATGTAGATGACATGTTTGCTAGTAAAAATAAGGTGATAATTAGGAAGCTCAAATATTAATTTTTTTGGCACATTTGATATGAAGGATTTGGGGGTTACAAAATATATTCTTGGTATGGAGATCAATAAGGATCAAGTACATAGAAAGTTTTAGTTCAGATAAAGTAAGTATTTTGATATCATTTTGCAATGGTTTAGTATGCATGATTGAAAACCTATGAATATTCCTTTCCTTATTGAAACTAATCTTGACTTATATGTGTATCTCAAATTAAATGATAGTTTTGAGGATATCTCTAATGTTCCTTTTGCTAGTACTATTGCTAGTCTAATGTATGAAATTATTTGCATTAGACTAGGTATAGTCCAAGATGTGAGAGTCTTGATTAGGTTTGTGTTTAACCATAGTGAGGAGCATTAGAATATGATAAGCGATTACATTTAGATATTTGCGATGGATTTTTATTACTGCTTATGATATTATGGTATTAGTAGTGGATAACATCAAAAATACATGGCAATATGGATGTAGATTGGGTAGGTGATTTTGATAGTTGAAGGTCCACTACTACTTATGTGTTCTCCTTTTTGGAGGTTTAGTGAGTTAGATGAGTAAGCTAAATCTCACGATTTATTTTTTGACCACTAAAGAAAAGAATATGGCTACTACACATGCCTCTTAGGAGGTGGTGTGGTTACAAATGTTATATTTAGGTTTTATTTTTAATTACACATTAATTAAAATCAATTATGATATCTACAATGTCATTTTATTGGCTAGAAACTCCATATAGCATGCTTATACTAAACGTTGTCAATCAGGATTACACCCTAGCCAAGTTAAACTTAACCATCCTGTTGAAACATGGAAACACTCTTAGGTTGTGGGTGACCTATTCGGGAATGAATCTCCAGAGCGGGTTGGTCGCCCTGGGAGATCACCTAATGGTGGGGTGAAATGAGCTTAGTAGATAATGAGCATGCTCCTTTGTGATTTTATCATGAGATATATAATTGTATATTCTTTAATTAGATTAGGATTTAAGTAAGTAGGTTTTACATTGCACTTGTGCACTATTTCTTAGTCAAAATTATCCATGTCTAAATTTTTTGAGGTTGTGCCTTTGTATTTATCATTGAAGATCATTGGCCAAAACCCTACGAACTTTGGAAAGTAGTGAGGACACATATTGATAGTAGGGTGAAACAAACTTGGTAGAAAATAAGCATGTTATCTTATGCATTTTATCATGAGTCATCTAATTGTATACACTTTTACTTCATGTCATTGGATCAAGCTTTAAGGAAATGGTCTTTACTTACACTCATACACTTTCTCTTATATTCTATTGTTGAATTACATAGTATATCTCTAAGCCTTGAGTTGTCATTTTATAATGTCAAAAGCACCATTTAATTCCTCATTGGAGCCATAGGAACTACCTTCATTGGTTTCATTTGCCTTCCTATATAGCCAATGTAATAATTTAAATAAATTCCATAATGAGTTTTATAATCTACCTCCGTCTCATTTAAAACCATGTTTTATTTATTTATTTGTTTGTTGCTTAAATATATGTGCTTCTCCTATCTTTAGTTATTGCATTTATATTTTCATTGATCAGGTGACCTATAAATGGAATCTTAGGCACCATTCAAATTTATTTATATTTTATATCTCATTCTCTTGGCATCTTTGCCTTTGTAAGTGTTAGGTGAGCTTGGCTATGCATCACTATGCAACTATTATGTATCCTCTACTCCTAAGAGTAATAAGGTTAAGCACTTGTGGCATGCTTAACCTTAATATTTTTATTTTTATTTTTTAGTTATTCCTATGTTTATTAAGGTT
>VDFB02290810.1:0-18026 GCA_007258455.2 Sequoia sempervirens
TGGAATGATAGGTTTTCATAGTTGTCTCATGTCATAAGATTACGACACTTGTCATAATCTTATGCCCTTTTATGTTCTCACCTTGACTATATAACCAAGGGGTCCTCTATGTACATTTGCTCATTCCATCATATTTGCATTATTGGCAGAATACAGTTTATTCTTGTCATATTGTTTCTATCTCTTTTATGCTTGTGCTTTCTATTAGGCCTCTAGATCTTGGGTGGCTACCTTCATAGCCAATTCTTACAAAAATAATGTAAGAGCACTACAAACAACAAATTATAAACCACCACCCCAAGGGATTTTGATGTTATGCGCATGAAGATAAATATTTAGTATAAGGATGAACAATTCAAGGTATTAGAGACTTCGAGCTTCCGCAATCCATAATATTAAGAAGAGAGATATTTCTAGAATAATTGTGAACAATGTTGTGGACCAAAAATTCATTCACAATTATTCCAGGAATATTTTGCTTAAATTACGAAAGTATGTTTCAATTATGAATATATTTCAAATAAATAACATTATTGCATCTTAACAAAAATATCTTACAAACAATATCTTACTCCTAGTCTGATATTCTCCTAATCCTTCACAAATTGGTACAATCATATGGCCAAAGAATACGAATCACACTTAGAAGCAAGGACTTTGTGTTCCAAAACAAAGTCACTAGTTTTCTACGATATAACATGTATCTTTTTGTCTCAAATCAGAAAATAGCCTCAAAGCACGTCAAAAATTCACACCAATTTATGATTTGTACTCTTACAGTTACCTGCCCAGGTTCCTAGATTAGGGTTGCCTAGAGAGCCTCAAGCCTCTGTTGGCACACATGACATGGGTTGGCTTGTAAGCATAGTTTCAGTGCCACAGCTTAATCATGTACTAGGTCCTCATAATTAATTTGACTATAGGCATATCATATATCACAAGAAAGCTCTTATAACATGTTTTTGAATGGTGTAATCTTCAAGTCTTGATAGTGTCTATAGTTTCAACAAAGTCTACAATTGCAACAACTCCCTTGGCTTTACAAAATGTTCTGATCTCACTGTGGATCTTCATGGTGGTGTAATGTCCCCGATTTCCGAGTAGCCATCATGGAGTGTAATTCAATTAATTAAATATTAAATTGTCCTGAAATAATATTTTGGACATTTATATTTAATTAATTAATCATTAATTAAAGTAACTTCAATAAAAGAAAGGGTGAAAATATTAAATTAAGTTAATTTAAGAGGAACAAAATATTTAATAATAAAATATTAAAAGGTGGTAGTTTATAAAGGTGGTGGAAATGAATTCATTGGTATCTATTTAGTAATTTTATTATGGGGAGAAATATTGGAGAGCAAAGATTTTTAGGAGCTTGAGGACAAAAACCCTCGAGTTCAAAGGATTGGACGAAAACCCAAATCCTTTTATAGGTGGACTTATGTCAGAGTTCGCACGGAGTTTCAAAGTAGTTCAACAGATTTATCGAAATTTGAGAAGTCTTTGTAAAAGACAAATTTCAGTAATTTTGGTTTGATAGCAGGGTTTGAAGATTTTCAAAATATTCAGAGTTTCAGGTATTTATTTATGCTGTGGTTCAAGGTTTGAAGTTTGAAGTGATAAAATATTATTACATAATTTCCAGAATACATATTTTTAATTTGCTCCAGCTATTGCTGTACTTCAGAGTTATACAGATATAATGGTTTGAGCCGAGCTATTGTAGAGGGAATGATTTCTGAATATTTTATATATTTACTTGCCTATGGCCAAATATTCCAAACTATCGCCACTCAAAGGTAAAAATCATGGGAATATTAATGAGTCTGTAGACAGTGGTGATTGGCTGCAGAACAATTGTATTGATCAGGAACTTGCTAGGGAGTCGGAAATAGCAGTGGTGATGGTATATACTCTATTAAGGAAAGCGGTGTATGGTAATGGAAGGCCGCGCAGCATAAGGGAGTTTGACGCCTAAGTCTGCTCGTATCAAATGCCTCTCAAAAGTGATCCGATACAAACAAGGTTTGGAAGGTGACGCGGCAGGGATTTGAGACATTGAAGTGGGTACACATTGGCGCTACCTTATTAGAAGCAGCTGCCAATTCTAATAATATCGGTGTTTCCTTATTACAAGCTGCCACCATTAATAAGAAGGATTCATAAACAATTTAAGCGCTGCCCAAGTAACAGATTTGATGCTTCTTCAAGGCGCCACCACATAAAGTTACGGGATTCTTCATAGCACGGCCCAGGTAAAGAGGACAAGTCAGCAACTAGAAGACAAATGGAATAAGACAAACCAATATTCATTTGGCATGATGTGGAGACCGGGAAGTACAAAAACTAGCCACCAAGGTTTATGAAGGAGCCGCAGGAATTTATACAAAAAGTTGTGGCACACGTGGACAGCAATACTATTATTTCACCATTAAACGCCATGCAAGTATGAAGGTGGGTGAATTAAAGGAAGAGTTGAAGATTGCAGTCTTTGTGTAGCAGAATATTCAGTGTCACTTCTAGGTGAAGGTTAAAGGTTAGAAGAAGCCGAATCTTGATAAGGGAGCCGCACCAAAAATCTGAAGCATAAAAGCTACTGTAACAGTTCATTTAAAGTTTGCTGTCAACTCCAGATGTATATACATATATATTGGCTGTCTTCACTATCTTCTGATTCATAAATGTTGCAAGATGTCCAGGTCAGCTGTTATATGTTCCAATTATTCCTTCTTTTTTACAATATTAAAGATTGTAGCAGTGGAGTTAAAAGTTATATTGTTGCTTATGAATTTCAAGTCTAGAGTGAATATTATTTTTGAAACTTGCAAAGTCTATATCATACAAATCTGCATATAATCATAATCAAACTGTTACGAATGTGTTTATGTAAACTGTTTGATAAATTATGTTTGGAGTAATAAGGAAAAGAAACAGTCAAGCATTGGTTAAAATTGGAGAAGGCTCTTACAGGTGGTTACTAGGTCTATATTACATCTCTCGGTTGACTTGTTATGTTTTGTTGGAAAGCTCCTGGAATATACAATGCGATTATGTATAGTTCATTTGATAGCAGTTAAAATATATATTTGTGCAATTTATGATTTTCAAAACAATTGTCACAAGCCACAGAGGAACATTCAAAGACAAACAATAATATCTTATACAGAAGCCAAATCAAAAACATCAATTTTTCAGAGAGCCTTCTTGCATAGACATGACAATGCTCACAAGAAAGTGGTCATTGCTAGTCAATTAGAATAAGACGGACTAATATTTATGATGCTATGAGCAAAATCACCTGAAAGTTCAAGGAGGCTATTAATATTTCTTTTGTGCAATGACACCTCAGTTCCCGAACATCCTTCAGCTGACCAAGCCCTTGCTTCCTTTTGGCATGCCATAAACAGGGCCTGCATTTGACAATGATATTTCAAAGTCAATGCTGCTATAACAGCAAATGGAGTACAATGTAAATGAAAATAGGATTTCTTAAGATAAATCATAAAACCCATGATCTCTCAAGTACTACAAACTTTTATTGTAATGCATATAGGCAATTGACATGTACCTGAAGATACCGCCCAGGATGGATATTGACAGCTTGTGGCATGTATAGGGAAAATTCTGAAGGGGGAACCATTCCAGGCAATATTTCCTGAGCTGCAACGCCATTTATATAGGATATTTTGCAATCGGACAGAGAAATATGGGCACTCTACAACAGATGCTAACAATAACAATGAGAATCAGATGGGGAAAAAAACAATATTCATGCTAACACTTTTTTTTTCAATTTAAGTCAAATGAATATGAATAAACTAATCAAGAATCCATGCTTACTTTTCTTATGTCATTGACATTCTTTGCATTTAGTGCAGTTCTCAAAATGCCCCTGAGATGCACATCATAAACAATGTTCAAAATGACCTCATTGACAAAATAATTAAAATATACAACAAAAGAAATCTTGAAAACTGCTTAATGTATGAAACAAATAGTTGAACGTATCTGGAGCCATGGTTACAGAGGTTAAAAATGTTCCCATCTTCTAACATTAAATCTCAGAAAAGCATCAAATGAAGAATGTGTTCAAACTTACTTGGACTAACATGCAAATTAGACATGCCCTATAACCCTCCCTAATTTCCGGCAACAATTGTATAGAACCAACCTATTTCCAACAGTAACCAACTATGACACAGAAGTGTGTCAGCTGATGTGCATATATCCCACTGTGGTAACAAGAAAGTATGTTATGTTATATTATAGCTTGCAGAAATATCATAAATTAATAAATTATAGATCCCTCTTGAATTTCAAGTATTCAAATTATCATAGTCAGCATTGGTCTTTCTTTCCATATACTGTGCATAATAATAACATCAACGGGAAAGGCTTCTTAGCAAAAGCTTGGCAACGCCCCTCTATTTCTTAATGTTAAAATCCTAGACCGTAGCTTTATGTCAATGTTGTCACACATAAGGATCCTTGTTAAACTAAAGAAAATACAACATAACTTGTTTCTCATGTTTTGCATGAAGGGAAAAAAGAATTACTACTATCCTTTTGCTTTCAGATTGTTAGAACATTGTAGTGTTCTGAATCATAATTTCATAATTTAACTGAATGCTCTATGAAATCATTATCTTTTCCTATTCTTTTTTGTTCATTTGATGTGTAAGGAGCCAAACAGGCAAGTGGGATCCACATGTTACCCAGGGCTAGAATATGTTAACAGACATCAAAAGTTGAGTCAACCATGAGATGGATGCTGTGGAAGTATTTCTTTCACTGCTTTTGAATTCTAACAATATATGAATACATGTACAAGGCTCCTGTTAACCACCTGAATTGAAATAGGTAGGGATTTTCAGTGTCAAATTATGTGATGTTTTATCAGGATTCAACTGCATAGTTTTTTGAGTCGATCTTTATCAACCCATAAGTGTTGTCAAGAGTACAAGCAACACCTAAGAAATTTCTACAAGAAGTGACAAAAGTTGTTGAGGAATCAGGAGTCCTCACTAAAAATATGGGTATGGCAATGCATAACATGTCCAGATGTTTTTGAAGGGTAACTTCACAATTTCAGAAGTATTAATGGTTTTGCTGCAGGGGATAAAGACTTACCAATTTTTTAAATGACACATTATTAAAAAGATAGAATCATAATGACACTAGACCATAACCATAACACTCGTGAAGTTCATACAAATGGATTCCTGTGATCAAGGGTGCAGTACTAGAGGTTGATAAAGGCCAGGTTATTGGTTGGTGAAGATTTGCATTGGTCACATAAAGAATTACATGTGGCTATGAAAATCAACATGCTTTTACATTTAGCCTTTAGGCAATAAAACTAACACTGAAGATGCTGAACGTTCCTATGGATCTCAATGTTAGAAATCACCCCTCCACCAATGCATGCACACAACAAGAAATGCAAACTTCTTAAAATAAATCAATAAGTATCAACAAATATACCTACAAGAATTGGCACAAAATATGACCAAAAGCAAATACATTTGAAGACAGACATTGCTTAATGTCTAAGTAGCCGGGTTTGCTACTAGTCGGGCCAGATCCGAGTTCAGTTCGCACTAGATCCAGGTCCCGGTCCGGACCCTCTGTGGGTACCGGCAAGGTCCCTGTTGAGGGAGCCCAGTTCGCTCGGGACGAACCTGAGCACACCCAGATGCACCCAAAACGTACCCGGACGCGCAGTGACAGGTGTTTTACTTTTTTTTGCATTTTTTCCTTTGACTTTGACCTGCACCCTCCTCAACCCTAAAAAAGTCTTCTAAAACACATAAAACACCAGAACTACTTCATTTTTGTTCATTTATTTTGCAAACAACTTTCATTCCAAGAGGTTGAGCATTCATTTTTGCTTGTTGGATCAACAAAGGGAGTTAAAGATTGACCATTGAAGCTTTTACAACAATTGCATTGTCATTCCTACACATTTACAAGTGTTTATTGGTGCCAAGAAGATTATAGAAGGATATTTTTGCAAAGAGGTAAGTTTTCTTCAATTTTTTCCTCCATTTTTGTTTTACAAACATGAAACAAATTTTTTGCTTTGTTTATCTATGCTTTTTCCATTCTTCTATGAATATATGAAATATTCAAAAAGCTAGGTTTTATAAATCAATTTTTTATATTCAATATTTTTGTTTTTGTTTTGAGTGTGTTGTTTACAAAAAAAAATTCCATAGGAATCATAATGGAAACTAGTTCAAGCCCCACAACTCAACCTAAATTTAAACCAGATCTGAATTCTCCTCTATGGAAATATGTTCAAATGATACAACAGGTTCCAAGTGGTGGTGGTTACATTTGGAAATGCAATGGATGTGATGTTCAATATTCTAGTTCATATTTTCGGGTGAAAGCACATTTGTGTGGAATACCTAGAAAAGGTATCAAAGCTTGCCCTGGAAAGAACGGTGTACTTGTGCCATCAAAGACAGTCATAGGATATATTATAGAGCAAGAACAAGCATATGAATGGGAATCCCATAGAGCAAGTCACCCCTTAAAAAAAAATCGAAGGGAATGCTGCCCACATCTAATCCCAATATCGTGGTAGAAAATCACCCATTTTTGGCCAATCCTCATCCTCAAAATCAAAGTGAACAACCCACTACAATTACAAACAAAAGATCAAAGGGAGCTTTGGAAACTACATTTCAAAATGAGAGTCGAAACATTGCCGACCAACATGTAGCAAGATGTATTTATGCAAATGGGTTGGCTTTCAATGTTGTTCGCTCACCATATTGGAAAGAGATGTTGAAAAAAGTTAATGAAGCTCCAAAATGGTACAAGGGCTCGGGTTATGAGAAGGTGTGTGGCACCTTATTGGAAAAAGAGGTCAAGATGGTTGAAGATTCATTGAAGTCCATAAGGGATTCATGGATTGAGACAGGTGTGTCCATTGTTTCAAATGGTTGGAGAGATTAAAAAAATCAGCCCTTGATCAATGTCATATCGGTGTCCCTAAAGGGTTATGAGGTGTGTGGCACCTTATTGGAAAAAGAGGTCAAGATGGTTGAAGATTCATTGAAGCCCATAAGGGATTCATGGATTGAGACAGGTGTGTCCATTGTTTCAAATGGTTGGAGAGATTAAAAAAATCAGCCCTTGATCAATGTCATATCGGTGTCCCCTAAAGCGGCAATGTTTTTCAGAGTCATGGATTGTGAGGGGCAAATAAAAGATGGGCAATTTATTATTGATATTCTCAATGCATCTATTGAGGAAGTGGGACCCCACAATGTTATTTAAGTTGTAATGAACAATGCCAAAAATTGTAGATTTGTTGGGTTGTTGGTTGAGGAACGATATTCACATATCTTTTGGGCACCTTGTGTGGTCCACTCACTCAATCTTATGCTACAAAAGATTGGGAATAATATTGATTGGATCAAAGAGTTGTATGCATAGGTTGAGGAAATCGAGATGTTCACCACCAACCACCACATGTCTCAAGGAATTTTTAGATCATTTTCAAAATTGGAGCTATTGAAGGTAAGTGAAGTAGTATAAAATTTTACATTTTCATAATTTGATATTGTGTATTCTATTTTTTTTTTAAAGTTTGTTTTTAAATTTTATTTTTTTTATTTTAATTTGTAATAGGTTGTAGAGACCCGTTTTGCCTCTAACACAATCGTCTTGAGACGACTTGTGAAAGTTAGTGAGGCACTTTCTAGCATGGTCATTAACCAAAATTCGTCTATATGGAGGCAAAGCAGCATTGAAAGGGCAACAAAAATTAAGCAAATGATATTAAATGACTCATGGTGGGATTGTGTGGAGTATCTCCTTAGTTTCACCGAGCCCATTTTGACTAAGATTCACTATGCTAACATGGACAAGCCATGCATTGGAGAGAGATATGATGGCATCAACTCAATGATTGAGAAGATGAAGTGCACCATAAATGCCAAAGAGCAAGACCTTGAAGAGACTTTCTTCAAACAAGTGCATGCAAGTTTTGAAGAAAGATCCATTACATCTTCTTGCCTTTGCATTGTCTCCAAAGTACTACAGTAGTCAAATTCTTTATGTGCCAGGAAGGCTTCCCCCATATAGAGATTTTGAAGTGGCCGAAGAGAACAAGGCAGCATTCATTAGACTCTTCCCTAAACCTGAATTGCGAGATATAGTCACGAGTGAGTTCATTGATTTTGTACACTCAAATGATCAATGTATTGAGGCTCTTCGTGATAGGTTTTTAAAGGATGCTCATAGTTGGTGGTCTTCCATGGCCAATACTTCCAACATCTGCAGCCCCTTGCAATCAAATTTTTATCACAAGTTTAATAAATTTTCATATTTTAGTTTTTTAAGTTTCATTTATAGTTTTTTATTTTTTTTATAATGCATAACTTTAATTATTTGCTTTGTCTTCATAGGTTGCTAGTTCATTTGCCTCTAAGAGGAACTGGAGCACGTATTCTTTCATCCACTCAATAAAGTGCAATTAGGATTCGAATATCACATGACATCATAAAAAAAAACCACCATGGAGTTAGAATGTGTCCCGAGTTAAAAGATGATGAAGCATTAGAGTGCCAAAAATTGCAAATGGAGTTGGATGGGCTTCATGGTGGGTCATCTTCTTTTCCAAGTGCGCAATCAACTATGCCTATGCCTTCCACAATTGGTAGTAGTGAAGTTGCCACAAGAGGAAAGAGGAAAGAGGAAGGTGAGTGGTAGTGGGAAGGGAGCTTCAGTTGAGTCTATGTTTAATAACCAAGCATGAGAAGCCACCGAATCTTCCATTGCCAAATTTCGTTTTGCCCATGCCATCCCATTTCATGTGGCCCATTCATCTTATTTCAAACAAATGGTTAAAGATATAGCCACTATTGGTCCTTCATTCATACCCCCTGGAGATCATAAGCTACGCACCACCCTCCTAGACAAAGAGTACTCCAAAGTTAATGTGTTAATGGAGGAGATGAGGCAAACGTGGATGAGGACGGGGTGCTCTATGTGATGGATGGGTGGATTGATGTTAGACATCGGCCACGCATCAATGTCATTGTCACATGCCCTGGTGGTTCTTATTTTCTTAGAGCCATAGATTGTTCGAGGAGACGTAAGGATGCAGATTTCTAGTTTTCCATTTTGAGAGATACCATAGAGGAAGTTGGGGCTGCTAATGTGGTGCAGGTGATCACCGATTCAGCACGTGTGTGCAAATCGGCTGGTTTGATGGTGGAAGGTACTTATAGGCACATATTTTGGACCCCATGTGTTCATGCATTGAACAATGCATTGAAAGACATAGAGAAGTTGGATTGGGTGAAGCAAGCGGTGGCAAAAGCTAGAGATATTTAGATGTTCATTTGCAATCACCACACCTCACTTGCTCTCTTTAGATCATTTTCAAAGGAGTTTCTCAAACCTATTGAGACAAGGTATGCCACTTCATTTTGTTTCACTTTCAATTTTTCAAATTTTGAAACTTCAAAGTTCAAACATTTCAATTTGTATTCATAATTTGATTTTGTTTTAATGAATCGTTGAATCAATGAATGTAGATATGCCACATACCTCATTTTGTTGGAGAGGATGCTAGAGGTGCATGAGCCTCTACAAGTGATGATGGTCAATGCAAAGTGGACTAGATGGCCTAATTCAAGTTCTGCTCAAGGAAAGACCATCAAATTAGATTGTTGATTTTCATATTAAATTTTTTATTTTAATATTTTAATTTTATTGTCCAATATTCCAACTTTTGAAGTTTCTAACATGTCAATTAACTTGTCAATTAATTATTTTGAACTTTTTGTTTGCATTTTGCATATATATTGCTCCTTCATCTCGCCTATTGTAGATGTCATCCGATATGCTAATATAGACTCTCGTAGTCTTGGAGAGATATATGAGACATTTGGCAGTATGCTTGGGAAGATCAAGCAAACTATTTTGGCAAAGGATCCCACTTCGGATTTATATGAGCAACACATTAAGCCCATTGTGACGCGGAGGTAGAATACAATGAACACCCCGCTTCATATGGCTGCCTTTGCTCTAAATCCCAAATTGTATGCACCAAGGGATGGTAGGGTGCCTCCATGCAATGACCCTGAGGTTTTAGATGGGTTCACACGGGCCATTGATAAAATGTATTCAGCAGAGCAAGCTTCACTATTTTGGAAACAATTCCTAGACTTTGCAAATCTTTGTGGCCCAAACTTGAATAAACCAAGAGCGAGGTTGGATAGAGCTATATTAGCTCAAACGAACCCTATTGGATGGTGGACCTTTCATAGGAGGGATACACTACAGTTAAAGATACTCGCTACTTGCCTTCTTTCACAAGTTGCCAATTGCAAAGAGGAGATGATCCATATATAGCTTTATCCACTCCCTCAAGAGGAATAGACTTACCTCTAGACGGGCAAAGAAGCTAGTGGTCATTCATAGTGCTCTTCAGCTTTAGGATCGGCAGACTCAAGAGTATCGACAGACTCGAGCTCTATGGTGGGATATTGATCCCGAGGACGTGGGCCAAGTAGATGAGGAGGAGATAGTTGAGGGTTTGGTTGGGGTTTCATTGGTTGAGGCTGAGGTGGACCATTGCAGTGGCAGTGACTCAGAGGATGACTCTGATTTTGATGCAATTATGGGGGATCTTGCGAATTAGGGGCAGCAGTGCTACTGCTCTTTGTTTATTGTATTTTGATTTTCATATCATAGTTTAAAACTATATGGCAGCCATGTAGCCTTTGGGCATTTTGATATAAGTTTATAAATTATAACTTGGAGGTTGTTTCATGATTCATGTATGTTAATTTTGAATCTTGAATGCATATTGAGTATTGACAAATAATGTTGAACACAAATGTTATATGTTGAGGTTCTATAATGTATATTATGCATGCCTTATCCATGTTTTCATATAAATATTTAAAATTTCCCTATATATTTAAAATTTTCCCTATATTTTGTATAGCTGTCCCCCTGCCGTCCCCAAATTTGGCCTCAAAATTTGGAAACTTGGGGACCCGTCCCGCCATCCCCCGCTGTCCCCATCCCAGAAACCTGGGGTAACACTGAATTATATTTTTATATATATTAGATCACCAGGCAGCCCTAGGATAACCTTTTGATGAGACATATTCCTTGGTAATTTTATTGTAGCCTTCCAAGGAGAAAGATAGCTTGGCAACCTTAACATTTTTCGAAGAGATAGCTCACTTGCCAGTTCTGACATTGACTTCCAAAGAGATAAACCACTTGGAAGCCAATGTTGCCTTATAAAGATATTGAGACAATGCAACTATCTACGAACAATCTTAATAATGCAGAACAAAGAACATATTGGAAACTATGTCAACAAGGAATTGACACTTTTCAGAAGACAAATGATTAGACAAACAAGGTCAAAACTGAAACCTTCTCCAAACAATAGGCTCTGCAACAATCTGCTGTTTATTTGCACTTCTGTTTTCTGCTCTTTGTAATTCAGTGTTAGCTGCTGCTTCTGCAACTGTCAGAAGTTTTAAAGCCTCTTCCCAACATTCTCTGCCATTCCAAAGAAGCTTACCTGCAAGAGTTTACCTGCAGGTCAATAGATATAGACTGCAGACATATAATAGGAAGAAGCCTACTTCAGATTCATTTTTTGAGAAACAAAAACAATAGTAAATGCATTGCATTGCATACACACTGGAATGGTTTGATAGGAGACAATAGCAGTTGAATAAACAATACATAAAAGGCAAGGCCCCTCCTAACATACCAAAATCAAAAGTATGTTATTGAAACCTTTTGGAGAATAAGGATGCAGAAGTCCTCCCGAAACACCTGAAGCTCCTCCACCAAGCCCAATCTCATCATATATCTCAATCCACATTGGTGATGTCTTGGAGCAATGCTGCAGAAAGGATTGTTTAAGTAAACATTGAAGTCATGACATGAAGATATGATGCAAATATAGAACAAATTTAAAATGGTGGCAAATGGGTCTTATTACAAGAGCACCAGGAGCGCCAAGACAATAGTTCATATAAGGGGGCGTACAGCAGTACTAGGACTTGGCATAGAAACAAGGAGCAGCAGGAGAATCTCAGAATTGTAGCATTTACCTTTAAAGGTGCTCTTGAAGAAGCCCTGGGAGAAAGAAAGAAATAATAATGTCCACAGATGACCAAAAGTAGGTCAATGAGACTAGAGATTGCAGCAGTTAACAATAGAAAGTTCTAGAAAGAGAGAACCCTAGAATCAAGAAAATAAAAATAAAGCACATTAAACAAAATAAAGCACTGCGCCACTAACAAATAGCAATGAAGAGCGAATAAGAACCTCAAAAGCATGTGCCAGTGAAGACTGGAAGGAGATCTCATCAAATATCTATGTCTACATCTGAAAAATGTTGATTCCTAAAACTTCCTCATGAAAACTTTGGACAATACCTAATATAATATTTCGAAAATAAAACAGCTTTGAACAGCCTTCTTGTCCTTGTTCATGAAATTTCATTGTTCCACTGAGACGCTGTTCCCCTTTTGTGCCGCCTCCCGTCCAGACGCTTCGAGACTTGGGGACAAGACGCTGCCCCGGCCCCCGCCCACGGAGGAGAGACGCCTCAGACGGAGACGCCCCTCCGACGCCCTCGAGACGTCTCCAGCGTCTCGGGACTGTAGAGTCTCCCGCGCTGGGACGCATTTTAAAGTGCTTTTTTTTTTTAAATCTTTTATTTTTCTTGAAGTTTGTGCATGGGGCCGAACCCTAAAGGCCTATGGGACCCATCTCAAAGCCTCTAAATGAAATAAAACTCTCAAATTGCTTTCTTTTTTACTCATATATGCATTTGATGTTTTGGAGCAGCTAGGTGAAGAAGAGGAAAACCAGTGAGAAGAGTGAGTGAAAGAGTGAGTTTGAGGTGCTGCAAGTGCAAGAGGGGTGAGAAGGAGAAAGAAGAAGAAGAGGAGGAGCATTCTACACCAATTTTGAAGGATTTTTCAAGCACAAGGTAGGATTTTATGACTGTTTTTCTTAGTTTTTTCAATTTTTTTTTGTTTTGTTTTCCAAGTTTTTAGATTCATTTTGAAAATGTAGTTTGATGTTTTTAATGGGCATTGAAATGAAAATCAAAACATGAATATGCATTTGCAGCCACATGTCTATGAAATTATGATTAAAAATTTAATCATAATTTCATATACATGGCTGCAAATGCATATTCATATTCTTCATTTTCATTTCAAGGCTCATTTTTTTTTCTTTCATCTTTCCATCAAGATTCATCATGAAATTTTAAAATTTTATTTTCAAATTTGTTAAACAGAAACTAGGCTGAAACTAGGCACTTATAGAATTTATTTGTTTATTGCAGTGTCACAATGAGCTCTCATGACAATGATGACATCAACATGAGTGAGGATGAAGCTCATTCACATAGTGATGTTGATCCTGAATATGAACCTGGGGTTGAGGGGGATGACCATGGGGATGAGCATGAAGTCCAAACTAGTTCCATGGCAAGTGAAGCAAGTAATGTAAATTGCCCTTCTGCAATATTGGCAAAGTATGCTAGGGGTCCTTTTGATCCCACTTCCCCTCTCAAACAATTTGCAACAAAAGATCTAAGCAGGCAACCGCAAGCGGCAACAACTGGTGGCACAAGGAGGTGGAAGTGCAACTTTTGTGGTGGTGGGTGGTATGGCAGCATCACTAGAGTTAATGCACACCTCCTTTTCATTAAAGGAAAAGGTGTGGGGATATGTCGCTTTTTATTAAAACCGGAAAACCTGAAATTCAAAATTGAAATAAATAAGTTATGGGGTGTTCATGATGATACTCCAGTTGCACCTGTGCCTACTACTTTGTCTCATAGGACACAGCTTCAGCATAGCCAACAACAGAGATCTAGCCATACTTTGCAGACGAGAGTAGGAGGGACACCAGGTTCTTCTTCTAGTGCCTATGCAGGAGAGGGGAGGGGGAAACGGAAAGTGCAAAGTCAAACTCAAAGTAACCCCATTGCAGATTTGTTTAATGTGCAGCTCAAGGATGAGATAGATGATGCCATTGGCAAGTTCTTCTTTGCCAATGGCATCCCGTTTCATGTTGCCCGATCTCCTTATTTTAAGGATATGATATCGATGGTGGCAAAGGGAGGACCATCATATGTGCCACCAGGTGAGACGAAATTGAGGACAGCGATCTTGGATAAGAACTATTCCAAGATCAATTTGTTGATGGAGAAGATGAAGGAGTGTTGGATTGAGACAGGATGTAGCATAGTCATGGATGGGTGGACGAACATTAGCCATCGTCCACTCATTAACATCATGGTTACATGTACTGAGGGCCCATATTTTCTTAAGGCAGTTGATTGTTCAGGGCATCACAAAGATGCTGATTTTCAGTTTGAGGTTCTCAGGGGTGCTATTGAGGAGGTTGGGCCACAAAATGTGGTCCAAGTTGTGACAGATGCTGCACATGTGTGCAAAGCTGCAGGGAGACTTATTGAGGCTACTTATAGGCATATCTGGTGGACCCCATGTTGTGTGCATGCCATGAACAATGCACTCAAGGACATGGGAAAGATTGAATGGATTAGAGCAGTGGTTCATGATGCGAGAGATGTGCAGATGTTTATCTGCAACCACCACACATCACATGCACTTTTCAGGACCTTCGCTAAGAAGGAGTTCCTGAAACCTACTGATACGAGATATGGTTCTTATTTCATTCTCTTAGACAGAATGATTGAGTTGCAAGAGGCATTGCAACTCATGGTCATGACAGCAGATTGGAGTAGGTGGGCCAAGTCTAGGACAGAGCATGGGAGGAAGGTGAAGGATACAGTAAAGAGCGATGTGTTTTGGGCTGATGCAAAATATATTGTTGCCATCATTAAACCAGTTTTCCAGGTTATCAGGTATGGGGATGCGGATGCACCTAGCCTTGGAGAGGTGTATGAGTGCATTGATTCTATGCTTGATCAGATGAGGGCTGTTGTGCGAGAGAGGGACCCTACATTAGCATTCTACCACGAGCACATTCAGCCAATCATTCACAGGAGATGGGAGAAGCTCAACACTCCCTTGCACATGGCAGCCTATGCACTTAATCCTAAGTGGTACTTGACTAGGCCTGGTAGAGTAACACCGATACAAGATGCAGAGGTGAAGGCAGGGTTCTTTAGGTGCATTGAGAGGATGTATGATGATGTAGATGCCAGTGTGATTCGCACTGAGTGGACCAAATTTGCCACTCTTAGAGGTTATTCAGATGCAGCCAAGATGGATATGCGAACTATGGCGCAGGAGGACCCAATTTTGTGGTGGACTTGCCATGGATCAGGATCTTTGACTACCACTCTAGCCATTCGATTGTTATCTCAGGTTTCTAGTTCTTCAGCTGCTGAGAGGAACTGGTCTACATATAGCTTCATCCACTCTCTTAAGAGGAACAGACTTACCTCTAGGAGAGCAGAGAAGCTTGTGGCTGTACATAGTGCTTTGCGTCTCATTGACCACAAATCACTTTTGTACAAAGAGAGTCCAGCAGCACGGTGGGATGTAGACCCAGAGGAGCCAGCACAGATTGATGAGGATGCTGCAGTTTCGGCTTCAGATGCAGGGCTGGTTGGTATTAGTTTGGCAGCGCTTGATCGCGAGGATTCCAATAGTTCGAGTGATGAGGAGTTTGGGGATGATTAGAGGCCTCCCTTCACTACATTTTTGCATTTTGTACTTATTTTGATTATGATATCAAACTATCAATGTACTCATGCTACTTATTTTTATCATTATGATATGATATTATGATGTGACGTCATATTTTCGATATTCATATAATAGAAATCTCAAATTCGACAATTTCATTTGTCAAATTTTAATATTTTATTTGATTAGTGATTACTAATAGTTTTCAAGCATTCAAAATGTTAGTATTTGCAATTTTACTAATTTGCCAAAGTTTAATTTGAATTGTTATTCTAAAACATCTTTTTATAACTAGTTATTCAAGTACCATATGTATATCAGCCACACAAATACCCCCGCCCCTAAATCCTAGACCCTTTGTCCTCTCGGGCTCTCCGACCCGCCCCCCATTAATTTGAGACGCTGTCCCTCTGTGACTCCGCGGGAACATTGTGAAATTTGAATGGGAATGGGAACCCCACAAGATTAAAGAAGCCTTGTTTTCCATCTATAAAGGACTTTTCACTTCAAAGTATATAAAGATGTTGTTCTCGCTAGGGATATTTGAGTGAATATTCCTACGAAGCTTTTATTTGATTTTTATCAAGATTTTATATAATTAGGTTGCTTGGACTAAGATTTGAATACATAAGTCACCAAGTCAATCTCCACAATAAGTAGGAAGGCAGAAATCAGGAACTGGAGACTTGTAATTTTCTAAATATGTCTTGTAAAATACTTTGCACACCTATTGCAGTGTGCATTGATAGCATCTTTCCTAACATGATTGTCCCTCGTCAAACAAGTTTTACAGAAGCCCAATGTGTTTTGGAAAATTTAATTTTCAGAGGCTATCTTGGGATCAAACCTCAAGAAAGAAGGATATTATAGCTTAAATTGATAATGAAAAAGCTTGATATAATCAAATGGAATTTATATTGAACTCATATACAAGTTCTTGAGAATTGTCCATATATAGTTAATTTTGTTTCTTGGTACCTCACCGGAAGTCAAGGTTGATGGTGCACGTCCTGGGAAAATGGTCTCCAAAGTTCTTCCAACAGGATTGTCCTCTTGCTCCACCTTGGTCTGTTATGCTGCTGAAGCCATTTATTATCTTTTAAGTTTCAGAGATAGTGCTCCACATTTAACTCATTATAATACAGAATTATTCTTCTACTTATCCCAAGACAACAAGAATATTATGATGCAAAGCTTACAGATTTATTATGTGCATTTTGTTCAAGGATTGTCTGGAGCTCGGAACAAATCTTAAGCCTTGGGATGGTTATGAATTCATTGAGTGATTCATTGAAAACTGAATGCAATGGCTGGCCCCACCAGTTTTGTGAGATATTAAGGTATCCCACCTTGGCTAAAAGTTCATTTAGCTGACATGTAAGATTAGGTTATTTCCAAGATAGAAGGTAAACTCAATAAGTGGAACACTAAAATTTTATCTGTTTTCTTGAAGTTCATCTAGATAACAATTGACATTTCATGGCCCATCAAAAATAACAGATTTGAGAGATCTTACCTGGGCCATCTTGCATGATATTACTCCTCTAGACCTGGCATTAACCCTCTTTGTTCATGCTTTAGTCAAAATCCAAATTGAAAAAATCCAAAAATTGACTAAGGGTTGAAGTTTTTGGGTTCCGGGATGTCACTTACCATCTTAACTATATACCATCTCTTTTGGCCCCCGAGTTTGCCTTCTTTCCTTTAAAATACCTTCTAAGTGTCAAATTTGTCGATCTTTCAAGTCATCGGTGATCCCCTTAATCGTTTGCATACTCTAGAGTTTCCCTGACCCCCGAAGTCCAAAGTCCTTGTGAAAACATCCAAGTGTTAGTTTTGTTGGTCTTTCGGGTTTTGGGTTGTCAATGTTTTCTTTACCTTCATAATTCTTAAAACGGTATGTGTTAAGTCACATGCTCGACGCCTAACACCCAACAAAGGAAACTTTAAACGCTTAAGTGCAATCTTTCGGCCTTTCAGACTTTTTCTTACTTGCTTGTTGCCCTACTATCACTATTGGCCCCAAGGCCTTTCTCATTACTCTTGAAGAATTGGCTAAGGCATTTTCCCTTTTTGGACTTTGGGCTTTCGGTCTTCTTCCTTGCTTGCTTACCACTTTCAACCCATTCCCATAGATGTTCCCCCGACACCCAATGCTTGAAATTTCCCCTTCACAATTCGCCCAAGTCCTTTTCATTGGTTTTCAATATTCGAGTTTTCCTTTTCAACTCTTTCCTTTTTCGGAGCATTTGTTAAGCATCATTCCCAATCCCCAATCGCCAACTTCTTCCTTCACCCCACATTCTTCCAAATCTTTTCGCT
>VDFB02290811.1:0-44130 GCA_007258455.2 Sequoia sempervirens
TTTTCAAGCACTTTTGTCCATACAACGAGGGAGCTTCCCCTCCTAATTTGAAGATCACTCATCACTTAGTGTGCATAGCTGTTCGTACCAACTTGTACTCCAGAGGTGTTAGTTGTTACACCAACACAAAGCTAACTGAGTTATGTGGGCATTCTGTGAATTCAGAATCTGAAGATTCCGACCAGCAAGCTGGTCATGATGAATTAGAGGATGAAAAGTCGGAAAAAGAAGAGAGAAAAGATGTAGAAATCAACCTTCAGGAGGCATGACTCACTAGTATCCAACAGGAGGGTTTGTTTAGAATGCGTGGTGTCCTAGCTGGTCAAAAGGTCATTACTCTTTTGGATACTGGTCCACTCATAACTTTATCAATGCACGTTTTGTGGAGAAGCGTGGGCTTATAACTAAAGAGTTCGAGGGCAGAAGGGTGAAGGTAGTTGATGGATACACCCTCAAGTGTGACAAAATGATCAAGTTTCTCCCCTTGCGCCTAAATAATTATAACTTTAAGGCTGATTATTATGTTGTGAACATGGGGAACATAGATGTAGTTTTGGGGATGAGATGGCTGCATGCTATTGAGAAGTTCACTCTCGACCTTCGTGAGATGGAGATGAGTTTTCAGGTGGATGGAAAAACTCATTTACTGAAAGCCATTAGAGACAACAGTTTCAGGATGATGTCACTCAGGTGGATGGTGAGACTCATGCGGCATAATATGGTTGAATGGGCAGCCGAGTGTGTATTGATGCCACTACAGGAGGGGCAGCAAAAGTCAGAATACCGTCCGGATATACAGGAGCTGAGAGTTAAGCACGGAAAGGTTTTCAGTGACATCCCACCAGGTAGACCACCCGACAGGGGTATTGAGCATATCATAAAACTGGAAGAGGGGGCTAAACCAGTGATGATTACACCATATAGGCACCCAAAGTGCCTAAAAGATGAAATAGAGAAAACCATTAAAAAGCTGCTCGCTATGGGTCACATTAGACCTAGCAAATGACTATTTGCCTCATCAGTGGTCCTGGTCAAGAAAAAAGATGGTACCCTACGCATGTGTATTGACTATAGGATGTTAAACAAGAGGACCATCAAAAATAGGTATCCTATCCCACAGATCGATGAGCTAATCGACGAGCTTCATGGCGCCTATCACTTCTCAAAAATTGATTTGAGGTCTGGCTATCATTAGACTTGGGTCCGCGAGCAGGATATAGAGAAGACGACATTCTAGTGCCACTGCGGACACTTTGAGTTTGTGGTTATGCCATTTGGGCTAACCAATGCGCCAACAACTTTTCAGGCCACCATGAATAGAATCTTCCAGCCATAGTTGAGGAAGTTTGTACTTGTTTTCTTTGATGACATCTTGGTGTATAGTAGAACATGGGAGGAGCACCTCGCTCATCTGGATACAGTGTTGGGGATCTTGGATAGGGAGTCTCTGTATGCAAAGGAGTCAAAGTGCGAGCTTGGCATGCCATAACTGTTATATTTAGGCCACATTATTAGTGCAGTGGGTGTGCGGATGGATCCTGAGAAGATTCGTGCTATCATAGATTGGTCGACTCCAGAGAATCTCACTCAGTTGCGTGGATTCTTGGGTCTTTGTGGTTTCTACCGCCGATTTTTCAACAGTTACTCACGTCATGCAGCACCACTCACTGATCTGATAAAGAAAGGTGCTTTTATCTTGACTCCTAAGGCACAGGAGTTCTTTTTGAGGTTCAAACAAATTATGACTACATGTCCTGTCCTCGCCTTGCCTGACTTCACGAAGCCATTTGAGCTTCAGTGTGACGCTTCTGGAGAGGGGATTGGAGCTGTGCTTATGCAAGATAAGCACCCGATTGCATTTGAGAGCAGGAAGCTCAGAGGACCAGAGAGGATTTATAGTATTTATGATGAGGAGATGTTGGCCATAATGCATGCTTTGGCCAAATTCAGACAATATCTCATTGGCAGCAAATTTTGTATTAAAACTGACCACAATAGTCTTAGACATTTCTTGGGGCAGCGAGACCTTAATGACCATCATCAGAAATGGGTCAGTAAACTTATGTCGTATGACTTCGACATTACATACTTCAAGGGTACTCAGAATGTTGTTGCTGATACTTTAACTTGTAGACCACACTTGAACACTATGGTTCAGATCTCAGAGGATTGGAGGCATTTGATAGTGGTGGAATACGCCAAGGGCACATGGGCATCTAGAATCATTGAGGGGTCAGTTCAGGACTACAGATATGCAGTTGTCAATGAGCTCATCATTTATAAGGGCAGGATCTATTTGATGCCAGGGTCAGAGATGAAGAGCATTATATTGCGAACTTTCCATGATGTGCCCACTGCACGACACCCGAGGTACTTCAAAACTTACTGGCAGATCAGGGAGAGGTTTACTTGGAAAGGGCTTAAGGCAGATGTTCTTTAGTATGTGAGGGAGTGTCTAGTTTGTCAGTAGAACAAATAGGAACACACCTACCCGACAGGTCTACTACAGCCGCTTCCGATTCCTGAGGAAGTGGGAATGCCTGTCCATGGACTTCATTACGGGCTTGCCTAAAGCCCAGGGGAGAGATTGTATATATGTGGTTGTAGATCGGTTAACAAAATACGCCCACTTCTTACCGATTGCAGCTGCATACACGGCTACACAGGTGGCCGAGCTATTCTTCCGAGAGGTTTTCAGACTACATGGGTTACCTTAGACCATAGTTAGCAACAGGGACAACCAGTTTATGAGTCACTTTTGGCAGGAGGTATTTAGACTTTGTGGGATCGAGCTAACCTCGAGTACTAGTTACCACCCGCAGACCGACAGTCAGACGAAGATAGTTAATAAATGGGTGGAAGGTTATCTCAGAAATTACATAGTTGGGCAGCAGAAGGCTTGGGTAAAGTGGATTTACCTTTGCGAATATTGTTATAATTCCACTTACCACATGTCAATACAGATGACACCTTTCATGGCGTTATATGCGTATGAAGCCCCTAGCTTCCTCGACCTGCTGTTGAGTGACAACAGAGTGCCTAGTGTTGGTGACTTGTTGTAGGAGAGCCAGGACATTATGAAGGCTCTCAAGGAAAATATCGCTAAGGCACAAAATCAATAGAAACAATATGCAGATCAGAAGAGGACTGAAAGATCATTTGAGGTGGGAGACATGGTATATCTGATATTGCAGCCGTACCGCCAGTCCACACTTAGGAAAAGTGGTGCTGAAAAATTGAAACCACGCTACTATGGGCCTTTTCGGACCATCAGGCGAGTTGGTGAAGAAGCATATGAGTTAGATCTTCCAGTAGATAGCAGAGTTCACAATGTCTTCCATGTATCATGCCTCAAGAAGGCGTTGGGACATCACGTGACTCCATCGGTAGTGTTGCCACCCTTGGATGATGAGGGGAAACTGATTCTTGTGCCAGAGGCTATCCTGGATTTCAGAGAGAGACAGCTGCGGAGACGGACCATCAGAGAGTACTTGATCAAATGGAAGGATTTGCTAGTAGAGGATGCCACCTGGGAGGGTGAAGAGATAGTGCAACACCCAGAGTTGAGATTGCTTGAGGACAAGCAATTTCAGGGAGGGAAAACTGTAATGTCCCCTCCAAGCTAGACATTGTTGTGACCTTTTCACACATAGCAGAGTTCACAATGTCTTCCATGTATCACGCCTCAAGAAGGCGTTGGGACATCACGTGACTCCATCGATAGTGTTGCCACCCTTGGATGATGAGGGGAAACTGATTCTTGTGCCAGAGGCTATCCTGGATTTCAGAGAGAGACAGCTGCGGAGACGGACCATCAGAGAGTACTTGATCAAATGGAAGGATTTGCTAGTAGAGGATGCTACACCGAGGGTGAAGAGATATACCCAGTAGCTGAGGATTGCTTGAGGACAAGCAATTTCAGTGGAGGCGAGACCAATGTCCCTCCAAGCTAGACATTGTTAGACCTTGACACATCTTTCCATTCAAATGGGGACTTCTAATTTTTGCTTCCATTCTCGGGGTCTTTTGGTTAGTTTCTCTGCCTCTTTTCTCTCGCAAGTTCCCGCTTTTCAGGATCAAGGTGGTCCCACTTGAGCTTTAAGCTGCGGAAATTGACCAAGTCTGAAAATTAGGGTTTCATCTTTTCCCCGTCACCCAGTGGCCGAACAGCGGGAGTATAAATTGAAAACCGAGCTAATTGTTATCGGGTGATGTTTCCCAAAGAAAGCTCGCCAGCTTTCATCAAATCCTTAAGTACTACTTATTTTTGTAAGTGTGCACTGCGCAGCACCCATCAGCATTTTGAGATTCGATAGTCACACCGCACTCTGAGCACCAGTCGCTTCGCGGTAAGTAAAATTTGAGTCAAAACAGACAACTTGCTATTTTAGCGCCGCCTTCCGTGAGCGATTTCAAGGGTCGGATGCTTAAGTTTTTCAGCCGCGATGTCCGCATATTCCTTCGGGTTTTCAAGACCTTCGCGACAGTATAACATGCAGAGTGAGACGACAACTTTCAGAGTTTAGCCTTCCGAGGCTATTTTTAGGGTTTGCATGTCAGGGTTTTCTTTGCATGTTGGCATATTCCTTATGGGTTTTTCGAGAGCTACACAGTGATGTGACATGCAAATGGAGATGACCACTCAGTAAGGAACTTACTATTTTTAGCAGGTGCGTCTCCGGGCGCCAATACTTCCCCGCGATCAAAATCACGAAGCCATCTAATGCAACAAAAACGAGGACAAACAGAGATCATTTGATACGCATGCAGAGCAAATTAGGGTTTCCAACTTCGGGGCCTGAAAAGAAGGGTAAAAAGTCAAAATTTTCAAAAACCGATGTATACCACCGCGATCAGCATCCTTCAGGCTATCTGCTGGTAAAATTTGAAGTCAAACAGAGCACTTACTATTTATAGTAAGTCAGTTTGGAAACAGGCCAAAAATAGCAAATCAGTTGCATGCGCCGATGCCAGCAATAAAGTCACGTGGTGAGGAGCACGTCATTCAAATTTCAAGTCAATCGGAGCAGTGGAACTATCAGAAGCAAGCAGTTACTATTTATAGTAAATCACCTTCAGAAGGGGGCTAAAAATAGCGGGCCAACTAAAAATAGTAGTGTCAACTGGGTAACAAGGTCGTGAGGATGCAGTGTTTGAAATTTCAAAACGTTTTGAGCTTCAGAGATGCAAAAATCAGAGGGCTTACTATAAATAGCAGGGCATGGATAAACTGGCAGGGATTAAAAAAAAAAATGGCTAAGTGTTGGTGTTCGTCCACCTCTCATAGCAAAGTGCGCCTTCTTCATGCCAAGCATAGGAAACTTCTGAGGCACAAGCTTATCCTGCTCACCAGATGAAACGCGCCAAAGTTCAGGAAAGTCAAAGAAAGTCAACATTTGTCATCCTCCTGCCTAGCTCAAATGCGCCCAAGGGAAACTGGTGAGAGTGGAAAAATATTCTAAGGCAAAACTTCGTCCACCTCCTAGGCCAAAATGCGCCCATCTAGCAATGAAGTCAAAAGAAAGTCAACAATTTTCATCCTGTAGCTATGCCAAAATGCGCCCACCCTGAGGGTTGAATAGCAAAAAAAATTTCTAAGTGTTGAACTCGTCCTTCACCACCCCCAAAATGTGCCCATCCTTCAAGCATGGCAAAATGCGCCCAAAAAGAGAAGGAGTCAAAGGAGTTAACGTGTTTTATCCTTCTCCTATGGCAAAATGCGCCCAAAACAAGGCATATGAAGACAAAAAGGAGAAGTTGAAAAGTCACAAGATGGCATTGGAAAAAGTTTCATCCTCCTCTACATGTAAAATGCGCCCATGCAACAAAAGGTCAAAGGAGTCAAAGGAATTCGTCCTCCTCACCCATCACAATGCGCCCAAAATCAAAGCAAGTCAACAAGTCAACAATTTTCATCCTTCACCTACATGGAAATGCGCCCAAATGAGGTCAAGTAGAGACAAAAACGGAGAAGTTGAAGAGTCATCCTCCTACCTAGGCAAAATGCGCCCAAGTTGAAGGTGGTAAAAGTAAAGATAAGGTGGTGAATGAGGTAAAAGGTGAGTAAAATACTCCAAGGCGTGGTCAAAGCAAGGTAAGTGCTAGGCGTGGCAATATTTTTCTTCAAGTGCTATATACGCCCAAGGTGAATGTGTTATAAGGTGTTAGGAAATATTGCCAAAGGGGGAAACAAAATGCTAGGTGTGGTTTTAATTTTCTCCAAGTGTGCTATGCGCCTAGGGTGGTAAAATGAAATATAAGATGAGGTGATGAAGATTTTTCCTAAGGCGTTGGAGCTTCAAGTGAAGATATTTTCCAAGTGTGAAATAAAATGTGAGGTGAAACAAATTGCTAGGCGTTGGAATTACGAAATAATAAATTTTTCCTAAGGCATTGAAGATGTTGAAAGTTAAAATGATGTGCTTGCAGGAAGTTCTTCTAAGTGAAATAAATTTTCTCTTACAGGCAAAGTGATCAAAGCTAAAAACTTCCAAGGCAAAATAATTTTTCTAAGGCAAAAATTTTCAAGTGATTTAAAATTTTCTCCAAGGCAAAAATATTTTCTCTCTTAGAAAAATACGCCTAGAACTCAAGGTGATGAAATTTCTTCTTAAAGCGTAAGCAAGTTTTCAGAGATGAAGTCAGAGGATGATGACAATACAGGATGAATTCAAAAAATTTCTCAAGTCAGAGCAACAGGATGTTCACGGAGATGAAGAACGGATTTAAATTGATGGAGTAATATTTTCTAAGGTTCAAAATTTAAAAATTTAAATGAACCCGTTCGTTGGGTACCCATGGATTCGAAGCGTTCTAGAGAAAATTCTCTTTTGGGTACTGGACATTTGTGATGATAGATGGATTTCTATGTCTTCGGCACTTCGCCAACACTTTCTGGGTGAAGAATTTAATCAGTGCTCAAATTGTGAAATTTTCCTAAGGAAAATTTAAAATTCTCTAAGGCAAAGTGAATGAAATGTGTTTTCAAGATGAATTTCTCCGGACAACGAACTTGAAGTGGATTGCCTAGATGATTTCGATCGAATTCTTCATGGATGAATTTTCCAGAGCGTCAGAGATGATTCAAATTTAAAATTTGCAAGACAGAGCTTCGGCTGGGGAATTAAATTGATTTAAAGATGAATTTAAATTAGAATTTTTCGAAAGTAAATTAAAAGATGCCAGTCAAAGCTGAGCTTCTAGAAGAACAAGATTCCTGATGTCGAGAGACAAGTGTCAGAGATACCAGAGAGGGAAATTCGAATTCCTGAAGTGGAGTAGTGGAAATTTAATGTACTGGCTATAATTGGCTCCTTCTAGAATTTGATTTTTGGCTATAAAATTGAGAAGTTTCTCACTTGTTTTTCACGGTTGAAGAATTCAATTTGCTCTAAGTGAAGTGTTGCTGAGTATTGCTGAAGCTTGAGGAGTTCGATTTTTTTTACTAAGGCTGAAGTGTTGCTGAAAGTCTGCAAGTACAAGAAGCTGAGGACGACTTGAGCGAATGATAGCTAAAGAAATTCGAATTTTAAGGAGGAATTTGCTGAAGTTCGAACTCGTTCTATTGCTGAAGTTGGAGAGGCGCACTTGCTAATTGCTGGAGGTATGCCGGTACGAATTAAAGTCTAGTTGCTGAGCTTTGAAAATCTGAAGTTGAAGAAGGTGAAGGTGCGCACTTGCTGATTAAAGAGGTGCGAATTTGCTTGGGTTGTGGCTGAAGCTTGATTTGTTGCTGAGGTTTGAAGTTGCCAGTGCTAGTGAAGGAATTTCGATTTGAAGAGGATATTGCTGAGAGTTTAAAAAGTGCGAACTTGCTGATCTGAAGAAGTACGAATTTACGATCGCTGATTGAAGTTGCAAGTTGCTGAAGTTAAAGTTTACTTAGAAATCTTTTCTAAGTATTGAAGTTCAAAATCTGTTGAAGAGAAGAAGCTGAGGTTTGCGAATAATAAAAGTTATTGCAGCTTCTCAAGTTCTTGAAGTCGACTGCAGCCCCTACACAATGTCTTATTTATTTTATAAATTAATTTGCTGATGAATGTTTGTTGTGTTGCAGATAGCTGAGGCAAGGGCGACTGGCAAAGATAACAATGGTGCATCCAGGCAGACTGTGATCAAGAAGCTGAGCAAGACATTTATGCCAAAGTCAAAATTCATTTCGAAGTTGGGCAAGCTGACGGACACCAACTTGGGCTCCGTCAACCTTGAGACTTTCAAGAACAGAATGCTGGGGATTGGTAGCCATCGACCTTCGAACACTTCGCACAATATTGTTCGAAGCGGATTATATGCAGCTGCTGGTTTCCCACCCGCCATTCAGTGTTTGGAGCTGATGATGGAGTGCGCCAACTATTATGAGAAAGATCACAGGTCAATCATGTCACCAAATGGACAAGTGCTCGCTAATCTCACTCCTTCAGCCATTGGTGAAGCTTTCGGGATTCCGGTGCACAGGAATATGGTTTACAAGTCTAGAGAACGAGCTGAGCGAATGTACGCTTCTGCATTCGAGAGATGCACGGAGACAATCAACACTCACTGGATGAGCAATCCCAAGCCTTCTCGTACGAAGTTGCCGAGGCAAATTATAGCGGATGACTTGAAACAGGAATATTGTGATCTCATTATGATGCTGAGTCGAGTTGGAGGTTGCCCACAGTCATTTATTTTCGAGCCCTGGATGTTCTATTACATCAACCTCGTGCTAGAAGGGAAAGATTACGTCAACTGGGCTGTGATGATCAGTGACAATTTGCACGAGCAGCTCCTGGGCCTGAGAAGGACGAAGACGTTCTATATGAGCTCTTACATCATCTACATGTTGGCTCGTATGACGAAGTACAGAGGGATTTCTTACAAGGAACCTGTCGGTTGTGGCTCTCACCAATTCAAAATCCATGAGGCTTGTCCGCAATTACACCTGGTTAGTACCACTCATTACAAGTGTGTCAATGACGCCTTCACCATGCACATCACGAGATTGCTTCAGGAGAAGATGCATCACATAATCTCTAGAGAGGCCCAGGAATTGATTGAAAGGTATGGGTGCTGGTTTATACAGTTTCCGAAGTTTTCTTACATAAGGCTGTAAGGTTTTTCATCATACCCATATAGGCTGCCTAAGTACCCAACCGATAGAATTTTAATGCTAGAGATATCCAGGCAATTGGTTGCCTATGATAAAATTCAGAAGAAGAAGAAGAAGGGAGGTGTTGACTTCCCGATTGTCATGGGCAACTCGGATGAAGTGTGTCCTTCATTACAGTAAAGAAGTCGAGAGTGAGTTTAATTATCACTTTTTCCTATCACAATTCAAACACAAAGCATCTATGATCCGCATAATAACATCGTCGGGTAATCACAGAGGAGTTTAACACAAGGAAAAATATTGAAGACTATTGGGCCGATGCACGATGAGGTTGAAGCCGAAAAGAATAAGTTCTCTACACTACCTCGACCGTAGAGGCGGTTGTTCCGTTCCGGCAATTGTGAATGAGGATATGGACGCGCTATCCATCCGTGATTATGCAGCAGAGATAATTCGCCTTACGGTCAACTCGCAGGGTTGGGTCGCACTCTGGACACACTTCTATTCCAGCCTTGACATTTACTCGTGAAAGCATGGGCTGACAAAAGCGGTGAGCAGTTGAAGAGTAGGTCAACGTTTCGACTATGTAAATTCTCCTGATGGGAGATCACAGACACCCACCAATCGCGAAAAGAAACGATCAATGCAGGTCCAGAGTCCGTATGAAAGAGCCGGGCCGGTGAGCCTATTTTACCGGAGCCTCCACGAAGTTGTAGCGCTGAGTCACCTTACCATTGGAGACATCGCTCTCCAAGCATACAGAGGTCTCTTTGTTTGTTGATCGAGGAATGCATTGAATCGTGCAAGTAGTAGAGAATAATCACCCACCACGGAGAGTCGGTTACCGAGCTACCAACGCACTTAGTAGTTGGACGTTAAGATGATGAGGGGACTACTACCGACCCCTCGCCAGCAAGAGTTAGAGGCGGGCTATGGAGGATGATGATGATATAGTTCTTTGGGGAGACACCAATTTGAAGACGAAGGAGCCTCACCGTATCGATGTAGAGGCGGAACAGTTCGAAGTAGAGGCAATGAGTGTTCTTTGATATACATACGCGACTGGATTGGCCTCGTGGATAGGATGTATAGAAGCCCCAGAGATTTGATCCAGCTAGCTGAAATGGAAGAGTTCTTGAACGTGATCTACACCTACGTAAGAAGAGAGCACGAAAGTTTTCGAAAATATCAACTGATGAGGATGGTTCTCGTACCCTTCACGTAGCCGTGCCACAGATTGATTGTGACCGAGATGAAGCAGTGCCAGAAAATTACGTGGTCACAACTTTGGAGTTAGGACTTTTCCCCATCGGGTGCAATGATAGTGAGGAGTGTGATAACTCCTACCTTCGCTATAGATTATTCGCTGAAGGAAAGTACAAGAAGTTGAAAGAGCAGGCGCCCTTAATTGATATGTGCAGCTTGTCTCTCGCTCTTCAAAGCGTGAGATTCCAAAGGATAGAGCCTCCAGCAGAGATACCTAGAGAGTCAATCAGTGGCTTGATGGAGTTAGGGAAGATGGCTCAGGAGGCAGACAAGTGGGTCACGGGGGTTCGTGCTATGACAGAAAAGTTTATGGAAGATCTTGTTTTTGCTTTTCAGCAGGCTTCTAGTATTCTAGCACGGATGGAGGCAGTTGATCAGGCTTGGGGAGATGCTTCTGTTTATCAGAGCAAAGTAATTCAGCGTCTTGAGGCTTTGAGGCATGTTCCTTTGCGATTGCTGATTGATGGAGGGGTCATTCAGGAGAATGACAGGTATGACTTTTCTAGATGATATTCTTCAGCAATCACAGGACGTGGTTTCTTCAACGCAGCACAGGCGGATTCAGCCAGGATACGGAAGGCTATGGCCAATATCATTGATGGAGTTCAAAATACTTTTGAGGCCATATTTGCTAGGCGGTTGAATCCAGATGAGGTAAATATTGATAATTTGAGGGGTAGGTTGGTGCCTTTCTTTTCAGAGGTGAAGACCTTCGTACAGGATGATTTCGAAAATACTTCTACTTTCTCCGCTTTGATCCAGAGCACACAGGATTCCTTAGTTGCTTGGAGAAAATCTTGTACAAGGCATGAACATTCAGTCACGGTGTTAGAGTTTCAGCTAGATTGTATTCCAACCATTTCAGTTCAGGAGGTTGAGGCTGTACTTGGCAGATTCGTTGAGTTTGCAGCCAGAGAGAAGGAGAACGGGAATGAACTACTGGACGATGATCTTCTGGAAGACTGATTATGGGCATTAATTGCCTTTACTATTTTGGGAGTGAGTGGGAATCTTGGCTCATTTATTGCACCACTCCCCATTCTGGCAGTTTTTAGGGTTAGGTCTGAGGTGGCTTAATCTTAGCCATTCTATTGATTGTAACCCTAGCCGTCTTTTGGACTGGGCTATCTATAAAAGGGGGAGTCCCCCTCATTTGTAATTCATTAGATCAGACATTAGCATTAGAGCTAGAGATTGGAGACTAGAGAGTAGAGTAGAGTTAGCATTTTTGTTTGATAGCTTAGTGTGGAGAAGAAAGAAAGTTTTCCCTTTGAAAACTTTTGTGGAGATTGTTGTGTAAACACTTCTCACATAATGATCTTTCATTGATGGTGGAATTCGCTTTGTTGCTTGATAGCCAGCAGCGGTCTCTTCTTCCTTTCGGATCCAAGTAGCATAGTTTTCTTTTTATCTCATGCAAGTAGTTTACTTTGATGTGTGGTGTTTTATTGAGGTAGCTTTATTTCATTCCATACCACTAGCGGCTTGTTGATGATAAGTTCGCCTTGTGTGGTCCACTGGAAATTGTCTTGAGTTTAACTTCGATTGTGATTTGTATACTTATATGCGTCGTCTTGATGGTATATGTATGCTAAATTGTAATTTGAACATCTTTTGCTATCCCTTTGAAGATTGCACTAATTTCGCTGAAGCTGTCCGACGTGAGGCTAGGTGGAATTCGGTTGAAGTCTGCCAAAATTGAGCTCCACATATCCTGCATCTAGAATAGAGCATAAGTTTCTTAGGCCCTATACTTATTTACTTTCCGCACATTTCTGGTTAGCTTTAGGAAAACGAACTTATTGCCAAATCATACGCACAAAATCCCCTTCAAAATCATCCATTTGCTGTTAGCTGCAAGAATCTTGAACAATTGTGTAAGTCCCCTCGTGAGAACACAGCAACTCACATCAAACCAACTGAGGGTATTCTAAGTATTCGGAACCTTGGAGTTGAACGTGCGAACTTTCTCGCAATCTTAGCACACGGAATACTTTGATCAAGAGAGAACAAAATAGCCTTCAAACTACTTTGTTCTTCGGCTGATTGGTGCTGTCACAAAAGCCACATCAACAAACATCAACATTCAGTAGATTAGCCTATCATTCTGACCGTCGTAGGCTAATGAAGGTGGTTAGAGGGTCGTCTGAGGATTGCATCATCTCCAGTGTTCAGTAATTTCCAGCTTTGGCTTTCGTTTGAGGCTTCCAGGACTCAATATGCTCAATTTACTACTTATAGTAAGCCAGATATGGATAGAGAGGGACCCTTACTATTTTTAGTAAGGCATGTGGTCATATGGAGATTCATTAGTTTAGTCCCCAGTCGAGATGGCGTGTTGAGATATGATGTATTTAAGGAGTTATTAATGTTTATTTGGCTCAAATAACATTAATTAATTACAAGGTGATATTTTAATGTTATAACTTAATGTTATAACGTGAGGGTCAAATCATCATTAAAAGGGGGCCAAATTGATTAATTAATTATGGGGCGCCAACTCCAAAGTATTTAATAAAATATTAAAAGAATGCGATGAAATAACATTTAATGTTATTTAATGTTGCTTTTTTGGGTAAAGTCGACCCTCTTGAAGAAAGATATATATTTTTCCTTGGAGTTCGAGCCATTCATTCTATTGAGCATTGATTTGGGTGAAATTTGTCTGAGAAGAGGAAGCCAAGGGTTTTTCGATCTTCGAGCCATTGGAGAACGATACATTCTTCAATGCTGCAGCCTTTTGAAGTAGTGAAATATCTACTGAATTTGGCATACAGGAGGACTTCATTTAGAGGTTCTAATTGTGCAAAAATCAGAGTTTAAAATAAGGGTTTCAGAGCATAATAAAGGGAGTTTCAGAGTTATATTGAGGAGGAGAAGCAAGGAAAATCATTCGTGATTATCAACATCAATTCAATAAGGGATCGACCTGCTTTTAAGCATTAGTTTGCAACCATATTTGCAGCTAGGTGGCACATCCTTGTGAAGGGGCGATTTGTGTATTGGAGAGCAAAATAAAATCCAAGAAAATTTTAGGAGGGTCGCCCAGCATTGGAGATCACCACAGCAGCAAGATTGAAGGAAAATACTCCACCATTTTGAAGGATCGAAATATTTCCTAAAGTGCTTTTTGGCTGCAACAGCAGACAGCCTTTAATCTCTTCACTTTCGGGTATGATTGTAATACTTTCTCTTTCGAGATTTGGTCAATAAAACAAAAGAAATAAAGTGCTGCTATTTCCTATGATTATTTGTACTCTTGCATTTGATTTTATGTATTTCGCATCATTATTTCAAAAACCAAAAAATGCATAAAAACCATTGGAACTACAGATAAATTGCAAAACGCAAAAACCAAAACAAACACCAGTAGTTGGGGTTAGACGAGTTCTTACAAAGCATCATACTCCAACTCAAAAGGTTTGGAGAAATCAAGAATAGGTAAGATTGGGCAACTTTTCATAATCTTCTTGAAGTGGTCAAAGCACTGTTGTGCGGTATCTGACCACACAAAGGCCCCCTTCTTTGTCAAATTTGTGAGGCAACCATTTGTGAAAACTCTTTACAAATCTCTTGTAAAAACCACATAATCCAAAAAATCCCTTGAGTTGTGAAGGATTAGTTGGTGGAGGGCAATCCACAATTGCCTTGATCTTATCAAGATATGCTCTAACTCCCTTAGAGCTAATGATGTGACCAAGGTAGAGAAGCTCTATCATACCAAACTTGCACTTAGACTCGTTGGTATACAATGAGTCTTGCTTTGAAATGCTCAACACCTCATCAAGGTGTCTCATGTGCTCCTCCCAAGTCTTGCAAAGTATCAGAATATGATCAAAGAAAATGAGAACAAACTTCTAGAGGTGATCATGGAAAACCCTGTTCATACAAGATTAAAAGGTAGTTGGAGCATTGGTTAGGCCAAAAGGCATAACGAGGAACTCAAAGTGCCCAAAGTGGCACATGCAACAAATTGTCCATTTTTTCAATTTTTTTATGCCCATGCCATCCCATTTCATGTGGTTCATTCCTTTTATTTCAAACAAATGATCAAAGATGTAGCATCTATTGGTCGCTTATTTGTACCTCTTGGAGATCATAAACTATGCAATACCCTCCTAAACTATATTCTAAGGTTAATTTGCTAATGGAGGATATGAGGCAAATTTGGATCAAGATGGGTTGGTCTATTATGTTGGATGGGTGGACCAATATTAGACATTGACCACTCTTTAATATCAGTCATGTGCCCAACTGATTCTTATTTTCTTAGAGCTGTGGATTGTTTAGCTAAGTGTAGGGATGTAGACTTCCAGTTTAGCATTTTGAGAGAGACCATGGAGGAGGTTGGGGCCTCAAATGTTGTAGAGGTGGTCACTAATTCAACACTTGTGTGCAAATTGGCTGGTATGATGGTGGAGGGTCCTTGCAAGCACATCTTTTGGACCCCATGTTGTGTTCATGCATTGAAAGACATAGGGAAAATAGATTGGGTGATGCAAGTGGTGGCAAAAGCTAGAGATATTTAAATGTTCATTTGTAACTACGAAACCTCACTAGGTCTCTTACGGATGTTTTCAAAGAAGGAATTCCTCAAAATTGTTAAGACAAGATATGCTAGTTACTTCATTTTGTTAGAGAAAATGATTGAGGTGTATGAGCCTTTGCAATTGATGATGGTATATTCAAATTTGAGTAGATGGCCTAATTCAAGCTCTACAATAGGAAAAACCATCAAACAAAGGATCCTTGATGATGATTGGTGGTCCACTGTGAGGTAAGACATTGTTGATTTTATTATTAAATTGCTGATATTATGTAATATTAAATATTAAATTGCTGATTTTCTTATTAAATTTTTGATTTTGGTATTTTAATTGTATTGTTCAATGTTTCAACTTTTAAAGTTTCTAACTTGTCAATTAATTCTTTTGAACTTTTTGTTTACATTTTATAGATCCGTTTGCTCTTTCATCGCACCTATTGTAGATGTCATTAGATATGCTGATATGGAGTCTCCTAGTCTTCGAGATATATATGACATTTGACAACATGCTTGGAAAGATAAATCAAACAATTTTGGCTAAGGATCCTACTTTGGGATTATATGAGCAATATATTAAGCCCATTGTGATGTGGAGGTGGAACACAATGAACACCTTGCCTCATATGGAAGCCTTTGCTCTAAATCCCAAATGGTATGCACCAAAGTCTAGAAGGTTGCCTCCTTGTGATGACAAAGAGGTGAAAGAAAGGCTAATGAAGGCCTTTTGAAAGATATATTCAGTTGATGAGGCTACAATACTTTGCACACAATGGATTTCCTTCACAAATATTTGTGGTCCAACATTTAGTAAACTAGAGGCGAAGATAGATAGAGCTACATTAGCTCAAACTAACTCTATTGGATGGTGGACATGGCACAGGAGGGATACACCACATTTGAGGATTCTTTCCATTTGTCTCCTTTCATAGGCTGCTAGTTCCTCTGTTGCAGAGAGGAATTGGTCCACATATGGCTTTATCCACTCCATCAAGAGGAATATACTTACCTCTAGATGAGCGGAGAAGATTGTGGCCATGCATAGTGCTTTTCGACTTCAAGATCATCAGAATCTAGAGTATTGATAGACTCTAGCTTTATGATGAGATGCCGATCCCGAAGACGCTACCCAAGTTGATGAGGAGGCACTAGAGGGATTGGTTGGGATTCCATTGGATGAGGTGGACCCTTGCAGTGGCAGTGACTTGGAGGAGGATTCCTATTTTGATGCAATGTTGAGAGATGCAGATTAGGGGTAGCAGTGTACTTTTGTATTTTCATATTGTAATCAAAAGTGAAACTTGTAGCCTTTGGGAATTTTGTTGTAACTTGTATATTATTTTTTAGTATCATATGCATACTGATGATGAATTATGAAAGCAATTTGAAATAAGTTTTGACATTTGCTATTATTTTTGACTTTGACTCTCATGTGAACTCTCAATTTAACACAAATGTTATGTATTAAGGTTCTATAATGTATATATGAATGCTTTATAATGTTATCATATGAATATTTAAAATTTCCCTATTTTTTATATAGCCGTCCACTCTTGTCCCCAAGAATGGTCGAAAAAATTAGGGACTCTGAAACACATCCCCTCGTTCCCTATTGTCGTTGTCCCAGAAACTTGGGGTAATGTAGGAATAAATACAATGACAAAAGGCACACACTAAATATGACAAACCCATGTAGACTTTCTTAGATCGGTTATAAATGATGGGAAATGAAATGGGGGCAAACAAAAAAGGAAAAGGGAAAACCATCTAGAGCATAACAAGACAAAATGAGACGCAACAAAAGGAGCGACAATAGTAGACATGTCTCATACTGTGCCAAAGACTCACAACATGTCTCATGAGGAAGTGAACTTGGCTCTTATGTGCATAGTCATTCACAATTTTGAACTAGAAGTAGTAAAATAGGCTCTTGAGTCAACCATTAAAAATGTCATGGATGCAAAATATCAGGCATTGATGAGGAATGACACTTGGGAACTTGTTGATCTTTCACTAAGGAGGTATGTTATTGGATGCAAATGGGTGTTTAAAACCTACAAAGCAGATGGTAGCATTGGTAAGTATCAAGCCAAACTTGTGGCTAAGGGCTATGCACAAAAGGGATGCATTGACTATAAAGAAATCATTGCCTTCATTTCAAAGATCAAGGCCATTAGAATGGTTTTGGCAATGGCAACACAATTTGGTTAGCAAGTTCATCAAATGGATGTCAAGAGTTGTCATGATCCCTTTTTGAATTTATGGAATTCATTAAATAATTAATTTAAGTTATTGAGAAAATGTAATTTATATTAAAAGACAAGTTATATTAATTATTTAAAGGGGAAGATTAAGTAAATAATTAAGTTGTTGATAAGTAAAACTTAAAAGACTATTTATTTTTAATTATTTAATACGGTATTTTAAGTGATCAATTCAAGTGTCACAACACCCATGGTGCGAAAAAGTGTTTAAAAGGACAATTATTAATATTTTAGAACTTCGAGGAATATGTCATTAAGAAATAAATATTCTTTTATTTTGTCAAAATAAAGTTATAAATATGAGGAATATTTTCAAAAAGCTTCTATGTACTTTTTGAAACAATCTCATTTTTCAATGATGAGTGTGCATTATCTTATTTTCTTCTTGAGGATGAAAACCCTATGATTTTGTAAAGCTTTGAGGACTAAAACCCTCCTAGTTATCAGTGCAATTCTACACAAGCATTAATGATGCACTTCTTAGGCAATGGTTTCATGATTCTAGTGTTAAGGTTTTGGGGGTGAGTTATTTAGTGTTTGATCAGTTGCTGGTTTTCTCTGAGTATTTGTTCTAGACTTCTAATTTTGGGGTTTATGATTATATAACCATATTAATATTATTTGCAGTGTCATTGTTTGGTGGGTTATTACTTTGCAGGCCACACCACTCTGCTGTAGTTGGTTGTACTTTTGATTTATTCTATATTGTAGACTTTGAATGGAATGAAATAATGATAATGTTTTTATGATTTTTTCATTGTCTTCTTTTGGTTTTGAGTGTTGTAGCTGAGTATGCGTTCCATGATCCCGCATGTTCCCAGCAAAGAAATCAAAAGCTATTCATAACGACTGGCCGCGCTACTGGCATGCGGCTGCCGCAGTTCCTTTGCTGCCGCGAAGTTTCAATGAAGCATGGCGCAGCATCCTTTTGGCATCTTTAAGCCATTCCGTGCCGCCGTTATGCCAAAACATCTCATACCGGTGCGCCTTCGGCCATTGAAATTGATGGAGGATCGTACCGGTCTTTCGAAGCATCAACCAGTTTCAAAAACGACATACTTTGAACAGCAGGAGCATCAGTGGCAATGGTTCGCATTCGGCTGTTCGCTAATCAATAGCAGTTTATCCGCTGACCATTCTTAATCGACGGCGATATATCTGTAAGGTCAAAATCCCCGTCCCATCCGCAGCCATGGCGCATGTTTCGTGCCTGCATCAATTTTTCGGCTCCCACCGATCTTCGCAACCACCGCATGCCGCAAGCGTTTTCACCATATGCAGCCAATCAGCTTCCCATTCTGTTGACATGAAAAGTCAAATATTGTAATATTGGATGGTTTACCACTAGTAGTTATATATCATTTTATTGAAGATCTTGGATGCTTCATTGTTGGATCCTTGTTATCATCATAATAGATCTTGGCTAGCTTATCCATTGGATCTTGTCTCTTAATACAAATTATGCCTTGCAAGTCATGCTTTAGAATCGGGTGAATTAGTCTACCTTTAGGAGTTGACACAATTCCATTTGCATTCAACCAGTTTGGTTTAATCAGAATATGCATTTACTATCAGTTAATTTGGCTTGATCGATTTTATGATTTACTTATCATGTAAATTGTACGGCTAGTTGCCAATATTTTTCAGTTAGTTCCATTGTCTTCGTTCTAATCTCCATATTCTCTCACCTTGCTCACATTCAAAACATAGTGATCAGAAAGAGAAAGAATTTGAGTGATTGCAAATTTTTCAAGTGGATCTAAGCTAACACCCTGTGGGGGTTAGTACAAGAGTGCTTTCCTCAATTGAGATCTCAAAGAAGTCTATATGACTCAATTCAAGGGGTATGCTACACTTAGGTTGTAGGAAAAAGTGTGTAGCCTTGTAAAATCCTTCTACAGTCTCAAATAAGCTCCTAGAGGCTAGTATGCCAAGATTGATGAGCATCTCTTCAATCAAGGATTCACTGGGAATTCCTCTAATCCCAATCTCTACCTGAAAGAGCATGGAGGGAGGTTGTGATTTTGATAGTATATGTTGATGATTTGGTTCTCACTAGGAGTTGTTAGTAGATGATTGATGCAACAAAGAATGATCACAAACCATTGTTTACTGTAATGTCCCCTTCTCATCAGTAATCTATCCTGACACTCATCAGCCTATTTCGGAAGCCTGTAGGCGTGTGTGAGGAAAAATTAGGGTTTCCAGTTCTGAGGTTCTTTGGCATTTCTGAGAGTTTACTATTTATAGTAAATTCTATTTTAAGCAGTATGGAGTTTGTCAGCTTTCAAGGCTTCATTTTCAGTTGGAGCATCTCTTGCAATTCAAGTTTGGCTTTTAATGGTTTAATTTTGGAGAATCAAGGCAATTATGTTATTATTTTGACCCCCTTGGCCTAGGAGAACAACTTTATGTTGTAAAAGTGGTCTTGGAAGGGGGACGCCTTCATGAGGAATTAATTATATTTTATTTATTGCCTTTTTCCTTGGTAAAAGTGGACGCCACTTTTAAATGAGATTCTTTTTAAATAAAGTGAAATTCATAATATGCAAAAAGGACGCCATCTTGAGAAGTTGATTGTTTTTTGGAAATTTGAAAAGACTCCTATGTCTTTTGGTGTACCTTTTCAGGAATCTGAAGAGTTTTGTAAACTTCTATTTAATGAAGGTTTTTGCTCCAGCCTGGTATCCATTCATGTTATCATACTGTTATGCTGTCGGAATGACATTTGAACTCTTGCTTCGAGGATGCTACCTCCTAGCCATTATCCAATTTCGTGTTTGAAATACAACACCTAGTTGGACTTTGCTGCTTCTCATCCAGACTAGCAGATTTGTGCTCATAGTTGAAGTTTTGATGAAATTTCCAGATTTTGAAGTTGCTGATGCATCTACAGCTGAAAGTGAATTTTGTTAGCAGCTCTTAGAATAAAATTTATTTGGTTCTGGGTACTTTTGCATTGCAATTGTTTGACAAGGGCACCCCTTTCCTCCAAGTTTGAGATTTTATTTTGAAGTCTCCAATTTTTAAAGTAAAAATCGCCCCTTCTCAAGGCCGTACCTTTCAGCTTGCATTGGGAATTGTGTCAAAAAATAAAGAACAAGATTTGTTGCCGTTTCTTCATCCTAGCTTGGTCGCCTACCTTCCAGAAGTCCATTGCATTCAGTCTCATTCGATTTGGAGGTGAAATGAGTGAGTTATGAATATTTTATTGATTTCCAATTTGCTGATAAGAAAATTCCAGAACTCGGGATTTTATATCAGATTCATAAGTTTTCTGTTTTGATCATAATTCTATCATTGGAGAGCAAAGAAACATCGTTGGAATTCATTCTTATCTTCTAATCTTATTTCTCTATCATTGTAATACATGTTTTTGCAGTCTTTGAAATTGTAAGGTTTTGATTAGTAGTACTAATCTAACCTATGTTATTGCTGCAACTATTTGTTATATTTCCAATTAATTACCCCTGGACGGTTTACCGCCAGTGCGGAGAAAGAACTTGTTATATCATTGTACCCACTTCAAGTGGTGAATCCCCACAATTCTGTGGATGCCCGCCGCAACGGATGAATTAGATTACTGTAGCTTCATGGATGGTTATCCGCCTACTAGTTTCAATTCTAAGTAATCACTCTGTCATATGTTAGCACCTCGCCCTCAGCGGGATCTTGTGTGCACATTATTGACGTTGAGTTTGTTAAATTCAAGTACTTGTTTTCAATTAGCTCCTCTGCCATATGACAACACCTATCCCTCCTTGGGATTGAGTGTGCATTCTTGGTGTGAGTTCTTTCAAGTTTGTTTTCCTATTTGGAGCTAACGCTAATCAAGTTGGCTAGTGCTGATTATGTGTGTAAATCTTCAAGAAAAAATTGGTTAGCATATTTCATTTACCATGATTGAACTTGGGATCTTGCATTCTTGTCTTTGACTAGAAGTATAGCAAAAAAAGAATCATATTTTTGTATCTAAGATGAAATACTCCAAGACATTGCTTGAGAAATTTGAGATGGAAGATTGCAAGCCAATTTTGCTACTAATGGAGATAGAATTGCATCTTTTTAGACATAATCCATTACCTTAGGTGAATGCAATCTTTATCGCTAGCTAATTGGGAGTCTCATTTACATGACCTACACCAGGCTATATATCAACTACAATATTAGTATCTTCCAAGGTTTATATAGGAACCTAAGATTTCACACAGGAAGGTAGCAAAGCAAGTTTTGAGGTACATCCATGGTATATTGCTGTGTGGCTTGGAATATAAATAGAATGCACATTTTTCTTTCAAAGTATATGTGGATGCAGACTACACAAAGTTTTTGGATATAGGAAGTGTTCAGGGTTTTTTTTCTTTTTGTGATTTGGTTTAATATCATGCATGAGTAGAAAACAAACCATTGCTGCTTGCTTTTCCATAGAAGTAGAATATCACCTTGTAGGTGAAGCTAATTGTGAAGTGATATGGTTTTGTTGCATCTCGATAGGAATGGATGAACTATAAGTTAACTACTTGTGAGCTTTTTGCTTGTCCAAAGTTTTGTGAGAAAAACTTTCTGAGTTTATGTAGCGAGTCTCTGGCAAGTACTCATTGAATTTGTTGGAAAACTTGCAATGCATAGGCAGAATAGTTGGACACGAGAAAAGAATGGGAAAAACACAGAAAAACCACTGAAAAATGCAGTTTTTTAGTTTTATAAGACCTATCCACCTAAGGTAAACAAGCATACCTACCATTTCAGCATTTGTTGAGCAAATTGGAAGGATTTTATAGTAGATTTAAAGAGTGATTTTGTGAAACTTCAGATTTGCAGTTTGTAATTGTTTTTCTTTTCTTTTTCTTTTTCTATAAAATAAATCTAGCATGTGAAATTCTTGATAACATGTAAAATATACAAATTTAGTTGCATTGAATTCAATTCATAGAAATTTTATTTTGGTTTATACAAGTCTATGTGAATGAAATTGTGTTTTTTTCTTTACCTGTGAATATGAGATTGTACAACAATTCTTATTTTCATTGTGTCTGGATTCCTTTTAATACCTTTGAAGTTTGGATGCTTTTGTTTTTTTTTTGTTTTCGTTTCTTCCATAGCATTTGCAGGTGGATGTGTGAGCTTTTCTTAATTTCTTCTTCCTTGACATTTGTATCCCTTAATACTTTCAAATATTCATGTTGCGATAGCCAATTTATTGTGTTGGGTACTAAATTTACAACTTTCTATGACTGATGGTGAACTTCTTTTTTTCTTTTATTTTTCAGAGGAGAAATTCAAACAAATGTTCTCTTTACCCTTTCTTAGAGGAATATCAATATTGTTGAATAGAATTTGAAATATTAATTTACTTTTTGAAGGTCCAAATGTTACATTTCCTGCTGAAGAAGAAATACGAATAAGCTATGGAAGCAAGGGGAATGAGGTAGTTCCTAAGATCCCTGAAAATCAGCTGTTTGGGTTTACTTTGGTATTTTGTTCTCCCAATCTTTGGTATGTCATACTGATAGATAACCTCTTTAATATTCAATTATTATTCTGAATGTTTTCATCGAAACTAGTCAAAATATATTTTTTGAAGTGTAAGGTGTAATGGTCTGCCCCAATTGGGACACCAATTTCTTCGATTTTCCTTCAACTGGACTACTCAGGCATTTCATCAAACAGTTTGCTTGGTATAGTGTTCTGAGTTTTAGGCTTCAATATTTTACACCAGATTGTGAAGGATTTATTTGATATTCAAATACTACCTTTTCTTTACAAATTTAAATTCATAATGCAATTTCTCTTAGCACACCAAGTGCAAACAACAGAACGAACCAACTCAGAAAATTAGATAACCAATACATTATATCAGAAGTTTCTTCATACAGCATCTAATATTTTAAAAGGTGCTGACCTGGGAAAGAGCAGAATGTAATATTTATTCCATACTCCATTTATCACTTCAGCACTTCACAATACAGCTCCTCATGTAATGAATTAATATTGGCAGATATACCCGTCCTTTTGGAATTCCTTTCAAATACAACCCTGAAAACAATATGCTCACCCTTTCGTCGCTCAGCAATGGTTTCTTTGTAAAACCTTCAATCATGAACTCTATGTGACCCCTGTTGGTTGAAAATTTTGTATACCTTGAGGATATGCAAAATTGTGGTTTCAGCCACAGTGTGTGAGATAAACTCTCCTATTTTAGAAGGGAAGGCCCCTCCTTTGCTTTCTATTTTAACAATTTAGAAATAAATTCTAACTATAAATCTATTCTAAATCTGGGTGAAACTCTGTCTTGTTCTCCTTTTTCAGAAAAGACACTTATTCTTTTCTCTTGTTTCAGAAAAGAATCACAACTGAAAGCATAAATGATTAATGAAGTAAACAAATAAAGAAGCAAAGTTTCCATAAAGGCACAAAGTCCTCTGTTGCTCCTCCGAGATGGGAAAACAAATTGAGAGCACAAAGTCTTTGACAACTTACTCTCCTATCAACCTTTTTAGATGATTTTCTGGTAACCAAGTACAGTATGTAGCAGCCCAAAATCTAACTACATGATGCACTTTTAATGCACAAACATAGAAAATAAAAGCAACACAAAGTCTGCAAGTCACCCCTTTTCTTTGAGCGTTCTACAATAGCTTCAAACGTGACAAACAGCTCAAAGTCTGCAGTATCAAATATGAAAACCAATATAAAACTCCAAACACAATAAGCAGCTCACAGTCTGCAAAATTGAGCTTGAATCCCTCTTGAATAACACCACAAGACTCACAATCAACATGCAGAAAATGTTGTCACATAACACCTTGAATCAAAACAAAGTTTGAAAGCAATCTGCCTCTTTTAATTGACTGTAATCTGATTTACATCTAAGCTCAAAGTCTTAAAGTGCACATACAAACTAGCAGAGTTTTATTGCATTGCCAAAAGATAAATATTACAATAGACCCCCTCAAGTATTTATAGGAGAGAAGCCTTGAGAAAAAGGTGGGAGGATCCCAATTAACTTGAGAAATTCTCTCAACCACTAACTAACTGCAGTTGACTTATTCAACATTACAAGTCCTATTGTAATTTGACTTGTAATGTTATTACATGCAATTACAAGTTACAACTTTGCAAGTGACATGATCACATGCAATTACATTTTTCCATTTTACATGTAATTTGTCAAAACTAAATTACAAATACATAATTGAAACTATTCTAAGTGTCTGAAGACACGACTCGAACTACATCATCCTTGATTGGATCTTCATGCTGCTGTTTATTCTTCCATCTTTGTCTTGAAAACATTTTATGCTCAATCATGTCACTTATTCAACTCTTTGTGTGGCTTCGTCATGTTGTTGTTCTTTCTTTGTATCATTCTCCAGCCTTGGATTTTTTTTGAAAAATAAGGCCCATGCCTTATATTATTGATTTGGTGGGTCATGTGCGCATGTAGGATTAACGAGAATGAGACAAAGGGGCTGCAAAAGTGAGGCCAAAGCTCAATTTTGGGTTTTGGAAGGTTGACTGCAAGTAAAGTGTGTAATCGGGATTTTTGGAACATATTGCAAGTAACTGAGTGCAAGGTGAAAGGTAGGAAAAATGAGAGGTCATTGCAAATTTATATTTGAAACTTTTACTTGTAGTCTTGACCAAAACTTCCTACTTGCAGTTGGTTGATAAAATCCCGACATGCAGCCAAGGGCATCATTTTTCTTTCTTTCTTTTGCAAAAAATGGCAATGAGATCATGGAGAAACGTGAATGTGAAGGTGAAATGAAATGAATATGAAATGAAATGGAGAATCATGAAGGCATTTTTCAGCAATGAAAGGCATTTGATACAAAAAAAAATGTTTGAATGAGAGATAGCTGAAAACGTGTTTCAGCAAAGGGCATTTTAATGGATGAAAAACACTGAAAAAGAAAGGCATTTTTCAAAGGAATGAATAACATTCCAGCAAAGAATGTTTTTATCATGAAATGAATGGCATTTTGAATGAAACACGTTTTGAATGATGTGAATATGAAAAACGCTTTTGAAATGAAGATGGAATGAAAATGAATGAATGGTGTTTAAAATGGATATGGCGTTTTATAGCAAAAGACATTTCTAACAAATGCAAACTCAAACTCAAACAGCCCTATCCAACAATGGCGTCGGGTTTTTGACCACTCAGAGCAAGTAATAAATTGACTCCCTTACAAAATCGGGCTTTAAAAAGACAATAACAAGTAAACTTGATAGAATTCATTGCAAGTGAATTTTATGATAAAAGACTCAAATCGGAACTTTTGGAGCTCATAACAAGTTCACTTTTAAAAATAAAGAGAAATAGGAACTTTTAGAGCTCATAACAAGTTTACTTTTAAAAATAAAAAGAAATAGGAACTTTTGGAGCTCATAACAAGTTACTTAAGTGAAATTGGACTTTTTATAACATGTTGCTTGTAACTTGTAAAGTGAGCTAAAAGTTCCTACACCTGTAAGTTACACAAAAAGTTCCTATAACTTGTAATTAAAACAAAAAGTTCCTATTACTAATTTAAAATGAAGTTTTTAAAAGCATTATCACTTGCCATAGAGGTAAAAAGTTCCTATCACCTACTTGTAATAAGAAACCAAAACCCCTACTTGCAGTGATGCCCCAGAAACCCGAAATTGACCAAAAACACACCAAAAATGACTCATAATTTCACGAAAACGGACGAGAGTGAATGAAAAATGTTGGCCAAAAGGACTATAGACCCAAAACTTAAAATACCCAACCTCTGTACCTTGTAATACGTGCCTTGAGGCCTAAAAATGTCAAAATTTTGATGGGTTATCTCTAATTTTTGCATGTCAAAAATCAGGGACAACAACCCCAATACTATTTATTTTCTCTTCAAAGTACAATCATTCCTTTCATGAATAAATGAATCCCATTGGAAATAACACGACATCTATCACAAAAGATTTTATAACCTGCTTCTGCCACCTTGTATCTTACCAGTAGCTCACATGACCCCTTTCGACGTGTATAAACCCTTTAATTTAAAAATGGCGGTGAAAACTATATATCGATATGTTTTTTGAAAAGCTCCTCCTTTAATCACGACTCTAGTTTAATCTTCAGCATCACGAATGCTTCAAATTTTAACGGTTTTGTATTTCATAAGACTATCAATCTTCCATTTTTCATTCTTTACGAGAACGAATTCTAAAGAAGCCCGATTGTGAAATTCAATTCCCACTGAATGGCTGTGCCTTCTTCCTTGAGTCTTAAGAGCTGCATTTTGATAAAGTTGAGGTAAATGACTCAAATATATATATTTCCAACTTCAAATGACTGACTAAGCTTCACGATTCTTTAACCCAATGCAGTGATGTGTATGGTAGAAATTAGCGGACTATGCAAGGAATAACAATTTAATAATCTTCCCTTTAAGAAATCGTGTCCATTCAACTTCTCAGACACCTGCGGCTCCCAAGAGTGACGTCAATAAACAATTCCACCAGCTTAAGTTTTGATCCTTGACTCTTCAACTTCTCCACACCGAATTAGAGTGCATCTTCATCTGATATTAAATTAAATCTTCTTTAAGCCATCGACTCCCATACCGAATATGAAGAACACCGGGATTTTCGCGACTCCAAATGAGTAGCTGTGGCTAAGGAAATAATTCGATGGGCTTGGTTACCTTTTGCAAAGTCTCTGTTCATACATGCCTCTAATGAATAACAAACACTCTTGATGATGGAATTTAATATTCCCACGATACCCCTGGTGCTTAACTACCAATCGAGTCGTGATTCCTTTAATTCGTGCCTTTCTTGATGAATTAATAGTTTTGCCTTGATTCTAGCAGCTAAGAGAAATGGAACTCTCGATGAATATCTTCAGTCACCAGCTTCTTCGATACCTGTGTAATTGGCACAGCATAAAGAACCAATATTTCTGTTGTTCTCTTTGACACCCTTGTTTCATGACTATAGAAGAATTTTTTAACAATGTATTCCCAAATACATATACAGATTTCTTCAAATTAACACAACACAAACAAAATTTACATAAATCATTCAATCTTCATTAATATTCAAAACTTCATTAATTCTTTCGCAAGCTTCCAACACTGAACCGACAGATCAATTATTCAATAATAAATCTCTGAAATGTGTTCTAAATAAGTTTCATAAACTTCATTTAATCTACCACAATAAGCACTAGCACAACCCCTGAAGTGGGACTGTCATCCAGCACCCTAGGTGTATCTTCCAACACCAAATACCTGTTTAACAAAACCAAATCCAACTTGCTTCAAATTGCTCCAAAATATTCTTTTATAACTCTGGCCTTGACTCTTGGCTTCCCCCTTGCCTGATTGTTCAAATTTCTTTTCTCTTTTAATTTCCAAATTGTGACTTAATTTTGAATCTGCATTTAATAAGTCACTTTAAATATAATATTATTTAATTAATAATATTTCCTTTTGAATTAACATTTGGAGGGAAATATTAAATAATTAAAATAATATTATATTTCTCCATGAAGTAAAAAACTGGGACATTACATAAGGTAGTTTTTATTACTTGAAGGCAACTGTCATTCTACCTATCCCTCCATGGCTTCTCTTTAGATGGAATTTCAAGGTTAAGGGGGGAACTTTGCTAGAGAGTATGTTATAGTACCAGCTCATGGATTGCAGGTGCAATGAAATTAAGACTGGATTACCATTTTACCAAACCATTTCCTTTTGGGCACCACTCATTTAGTGGAACTTCTTTGTCACCATATTCTACCCCTTGGTAGATTACATAACATTTTCTAGTAGGAACGTAAGAAAATGGTAGGCTGTTAAGTCAATTCTGCATACAATGGTTTTTCTACCAGCCCAACATTAATTTTGAGACATTGAACCCCACCATAGACAAGCATGGCTTGTCCTAAAATTAAGGTCTTCATGTGGACTTGCTTTTATGTAAAGTTCTTAACATAGATAATCTCCAAGTAGAGGGTGGACGGGTCCATCACATTTTGTAAACTGTGGAGAAGTAGAGACTTTGTCCCATCTATTTCTTACTATTTGGCATCCTTAATAATATTGATGTCACCTCCAAACATCTTCCAATGTTCTTAAAATACTTCATTGTCTTACACTATATTTATTTGTTGGGCTCTCTGGCTAGTTTGAAATAGGAAAGTCTTTCAAAGAACCTACTCCTCCCACCAAGAATAGTCTAAAGAATTTGTCGTCTTGAATCTTACCTTCCACCAACTCTCATGCACAAGTTTCCTTGGAATACTCAACTAGGAGATGAGCCTTCCAATTAGTTGAAATCTCTATAAAGGAGCAAATAACGGGTTTCCTAGAAAGTGCATATGCAACAACGTTCTTCTTTCCCTTCACATATTCTATATCAAAATCATATGCCTGTATTTTACTCACCCACTTCTATTGCCTCTCATTCAAATCCTTTTTCTCCAAGAAGTATTTCAAGCTGTTGTGATCTGTTCTTACAACAAATTCTCCAACTACCAAGTACTGTCTGAATATTGCTAATGCATGCATGATGGCAAGCATCTCCTTATTGCAGAGGGAATATAATCTCTCCACATCTTGGTGTTTTTTGCTCTCATATGCAATGGGATGTCTATTCTACATAAGTACAGCCCCAATCCCTTCTCTCGATGCATCACCCTCCAATGCAAAAGGCTAAGAGAAGTTTGGTAGAGCTAGAATAGGACAACTAATCATTACCTTCTTAAGTCTATGAAAAGTGCATTGAGCCTTGTTTGTCCATCTGAAAGCCCCTTTCTTTGTAAGATTTATAAGAGGAGCATCAAACTACGAGAACCCCTTAACAAACCTCCTATAGTAGTTGCATAGATCATATAAACCCCTCATCTCAGTTTGTGTCTTTGGAAGGGGCCAATCTAGAATAGCCTGAATCTTCTCGTGATGAATTTGGACTCCATTTGCACCAGTCACATGCCCCAAATAAAGAATCTCTATTAATCCTAACTTACACTTAGAAGCATTGGAAAATAGGGATTGTGCCTCCATGATACCCAACACTTCATCAAGATACTTGATGTGATCCTCTCATGTCTTGCTGTAAATGAGAATATCATCAAAGAACACCAAGAGGTATTTTTGCAATTGCTTGTTGAAGATATAGTTCATACAAGATTGGAAGGTTGCAGGAGCATTGACCAACCCTAAGGGCATGACCAGGAACTTGTAGTGCCCATAGTGACACCTACATGTTGTCTTGTGGATAGCCTACTCCGTCACTCTAATCTAGTGGTATCGCGATCTAAGATCGATTTTAGAAAAATACACTTCACCATGTAATTCATCCAACAACTAATTAATCCTGTTAATAGGATACCTGTTTTTGATTGTCTTTTTGTTCAATGCACATCCGCATGGTCCCATCCTTCTTCAATAGAAAAATTGAAGAAGCGAAGGCACTTGAGCTAGGCCGAATGTGACCCATATCTAGTAGCTCCTTGATTTTTTTTTGTATCTCCTCTTTGCCCCTCTTTGGATGTTGATATGGAGTGGTAATTATGGGCTTAGAGCCCCCCTCTAACTCGATAATGCTCAAAACCCCTATTTGGCGGTCTTCTTATAGGAATCTCATTGAAAGCCAAACTATGCTTGTCGAGCACAAACTGATTATCCACATGATGCTGTCCATCATTCTTAGTAGATGCCTTAGATGAAATCAAACATTGCTCTACCCATGTAAAATATCCAAGTTTAAATATGCTCTCCATTCTCTTTGTCAAAGCCTTCAAAGTCCTTTGCTTGGATACCTCTCTTTGCCACCAAGGCCGAGTGAATAAAGTTGTGAGTATCCCCATTATCAATCAAAACTGTAACTCGCTGCCCTTGAAGAACCACACGAACTCTAAAAGAGTTATATCTAGGAGTGCCAGAAAGTGTAGCTATAGTTCCACCTTTCACCCCTTTGGATGCATGCTCATCCTCCTCCACATGCTCACCATCTTAATCACTCTGTTCACAGCCATTACCTCCTCCTACTTTCTTTTCCTCTTCGCCATTTGAAACTACCTCGATGAAATGAACCTTTCTTTTTCCTAAACACCAGTGACAGGGTTGCCAAGGCTCCTTGCAGCTGAAACATAACTTTTTTCTATGAAGTTCATTTTGAACCTCATCATCCATTGTGTTCTTTTTTGGTCACTCCTTTTGGAAAAGTGTCTTATCTTTTTTTTTATGGAATTACTTAGGTGAAACTTGTTTCTAGGGGCTGAATTCTCCATGTTTCTAGCCCTTCTTATGGAATCCTACAAAGTATTAGGATTGAATGCTTAGATCCAACCTCAAAGAGGTTCTAATTATCCCTCCATGAATAGGACAATCAATCTATGCTGCAGCACATTTGTGACTATAATTGATAAATTTCGGAACTTTGATATATAAGAGTCAACTGAACCAATCTGCTTCAACTGGGCCAACTCTCTAAAGTGGAGTTTCGGATCCTTCTTGTCAACGGTCTATCAATCTTTGTGTAAAATCTGTGTAGAAAGTGATATTGTCATGCCCTAAGGTCACTAATCCATGGTACCACCACTCATGTGCTTCTCCATCTAGATGTAGTGTGGTGTGCTTAATTGCTTCCACTTTTGTCATAGGATTAAGCTGAAAATAAGTGTCTAATTTCTGCACCCAAGCACAAGTAGTACACTTGCTTGAGCCATCATAATTGGGGATGGTAACCTTGCCCACCTTACGCTGCACATCTTTGTTGTACCCTTGTCCTCTTTCTCCTCTAGGTTTGTTTCTATATTTAATATTACAAAAATCTGCGACCAAATATTGGTACTTCTGCAAGTAATCACCTCATCCTTCACCAATAACTTGCTGTCCTGCTTGCTCTCTAGGTGGTGCCTTGAAGAATTCAGGCATTTGAGGCCTAGGAATAGTTCTACTTGGTGCCTTGGAAGCATTTATAGGAACATCGGTGTTACTTCGTTCACCTTGATTGCCATTGTGCCCATTATTACCTTTATTGTTGCCATTGTTCTCATGTCACCCTGAGTTCTATTATTCATTGTTTGCATCATTTGGGTCAAAAGTTGAACTAATTTCTGCTGTCCTCTAGCCAAATCATTTATTATATCCATGGTACTAGTATTTTGTTGTTCCTATCTATCACCCATATCTCCTTCTTCAGTGTCTAAACTAAGGAAATGTTGTCTTTGCCTATAAGTAAGATATTCTTTGTCCTTTGGATTCATAAATTAATTTCAGTCTTCAAATAACCCTCCAGGTTGGTAGGATGTGGGGCTTTGATACCACTATAAAAACCGGAGCCAGTTCTACATAAAATTCTTGCAAATTTTCATAGTTTCATTGTTCAGGAATTTTGTTAAATAGTTTGTAGGTGTCTAAGTTGAATGTATTTTTGTTTCTGTTTCCACATTGATAATGTTTGGATAACTTCACACAATAAACCACCATAGAAATATAGTTCCAAATTTCAAATTAGATAACAAACTCACTTACAGACATAGAGCATCGTATGTCACATATAACATATATAAGCATGTTGGCATTTCAATTCGCGCCTCTGGAGTGCGCATTGGAAATAGACAGCTATGCACAGATAAACTGCTCTTCAAATTAAGAGGGGAAGCTCCATCTTTCGCTGTTGATGTAAAAATAAATGTAAACTAAATTTCCTATCTTTGTACTCAGTTGTAGAGCACAATGTTTATAAAACTCTATGCGTTGCAGCTAAGGTTTTCTCTGGTTTTGTAGATCTCAACTACAACTAGGCCTATTTTATAACACTATCCTATCTCCTCAAGTAATTCAAAGCAAGAGGATTTAGGAGCAATTGGGAATGGTTGGATCACTTGCACAAGCTGTCTCTCATAATGCATCCGAAGGCTCATTGCTCTTTCAGACTTGTTGGGTGAAAATTATATAATCAACTTTTCGATAGATTACACAACTAGGACTTCAGCCACAACTATGTGAGATATGAATCTCTCCTCTCAGAAAAGGGGAGGCGCCCTTCTTACTGCTGACGGAAGCGATGGTAAAACAAACAAAGTAATTACACAATGTACACAATACTTACGAAGTGGGGGGGGGGTGTGTCACATTCATCCTTCTCTCTTTTTTCAGAGAAGATGTTTACAATGTTTCATTGTTGGAAGTTCTCAATTCTTAATAACTGTAAACGATCAACTAGCAGTAATACCAATACCTTTATCTTGTCAAAGCAAAGCGTAGAGATACCAGAAGTAATTAACAATAAACAAGTAAAGTAAAAGGGAAAGCTCACAAAGGCACAGAGTCATTTCGTAGCTTTATCAATGGTGGATTTGTGATAGATGTGTCGTTTGTCGCATTAGAAGCACAAAGTCTTGTAGATCATCCAACCATAGTTAACCAAAACACAAATGTAAATCTAAGTAAAAGATGTAACACAAAGTTTACATGAATTGCTTAGAGTCTTTCAGATATCACTTACTAATTACCACCAAAAGAGATCAATTCACAAGACTATCGAATCCAACACAAATTCTGGTTTGCAATCTTCTTCTTTATTGATTTGATTTTGTTCGCAAAGTATGAACACAAAGTTTCACAATTTGTTTCAAAAAAAGGGCAGCACTTTGTTGCAAAATACTAAAAGATCCTATTACAATAGAAATCCCTCATATTTATAAAAGAGAGGGAAGAGTAAATCTAGGAAAGTTAGGTGAGCTAATTTAGGAAAATCTCACCTAACTTTGATTAAAGTCAAAATGTAATTTTGTTTTCATGAAGCTACATCTCGGATATTAGTGTAATTACATTTTGCAAAATGACATTTAAGATGTCAAAAACTATTTACAAGATGCACAAAGGGACGCATTAGAAAGTCTAACACCGGAGATCAGGAATCTTCATGGTTTCTTGCTTGGGTGCGGAAGTCTTCATATTTCTTCCTGGTCTCCTGCATGAATGTGTCATCTGGAAGAACCAAGATCAAAGGACATCAGCTTCGGGATCACTTGACGAGATCTGGAGAGAAACTGCAAGGATGGTGAATCAATAGGCGTTAGCAGAAAAAGTAGCATTGGGAAGCGTGAAGCGAGAAACGATGTTGAGCAAGCGTGAAATGAGCAACTAGGCATGGAAAACAATGCGGGAGCGAAGAAACGGAGTTTGGAATGGAAAAAGAGCAAGTTTGAAGAGACTAAGTTAAAAACTGCCAAAAGTGCAAAGGTGCTAGAATTCAGCACCATTGCACAAAAAAAAATGACTAACTCTGGAAAAAGTGCAAAGGTGCTAAAAATAATGCCATAGTCAAAAATTGGCTAAGTCTGGAAGAAAAGTGCAAGGGCGCTAAAAATCATCGCCATTGCACCAAAACAAAAATCACTTAAGTGCAGGGGCGCTGATTTTTGGCGCCCTTGCACTTTTAACACTTAGTCAATTTTCCAAAAATAAGTAGAGCGTTGTTTTTTCAAACAACTGCACTTTTCACAATTTTATTAAGTATCAACAGTGAGAGCTCGCAAAGGTACTCGTTTCGAAGGTCTTCGCGAGGCGAACGTAGGGGGATGCTTAAACTGACTGTTTGAAGCTTTGGAACGCACTTCGAGGTGGATTGAAAATCACCTCGTTTTGCGTGCTTGAATTTCGCAAACCTAGGAAACAGACAAGTTTCGTAGGGGGGTTATCTGTGGAATGAGCGCTGCTAGATTTTGTGATAACAAGACTTATCTTGAAACAGAGTTTATGTAAGTAAACATCAAACGGTAAGCTAAATCTTAAGATTCCCTTGAAGGCGAGATGCTCTTTTCGAGGTGTAGGCTGAAATGAAGATTACTAGAAACAACATCAAATGATAATCCTAATATCTAAATTCCCTCGAAGGCTTACTGCTCTTTCGAGGTGTAGATCGAAACAAAGATTATAGAAACAACAAATGTAAAATGTCCATGTCCCCATTTTTAGCGAGCATCCCGAGTTAAGTAAGTTTAGCCTATCGGGAGACCCTAAGTAAGAGGCATTAGAGTGGATTTGGAGAATTAGATTTCCGGAGCTTGGCTCAGTTTCTGATTGGCAGTTTTGATCAATTGGCTTTCGTTTGGGCTCGATCGGAGACTTTTTGCAGAATTGCTATTTTTAGTAGTTCCTGGCAGTCAGCGTGGGACCCCTGCTATTTTTAGCAGTATGGACTTATGGCATTCAGAATCACTTCCGTTGTCGTCAGCATCAGACGGCTCGAGCATCTGGTTAATAATGAGCGAGATATTAATATTTAATTGTATTAATTAAATATTAATTATTTAATAATTATAATGTAAAAGTTATAATATTAAATTATAACTAAGTGTCTGTCTTGAGGGTCATGCATCATGAGAGGGCCAGTGTAATTATAATTTGTATAATTTATTTGTGAGGAGGAAACAATGAAAAATTAAAAAGAATTAAAAAGTCAAATGTTTAGAATTCTATCTTTAAGGAAATGCGCTTTTCGGCAATAAAGGTTTTGCATTTGGTTTCCGAGCCATTTATGATATTTTATAGATTGAAAATTTTGCAGTCTTTGCGGAAGGAAGCGGAGACCTTAAAGTTTTGAGTTGAAGTGGATTGGAAGCAATGCATCTCCATCGAAGCAGTTCAGAGGATGTGAAATAACATCTGATTTATTGCCATCAGAGGAATTTCTTCATTTCAGAAGAAGTTGCAGAGCATCACAGAGTTGATATATTCAAGGGTTTTCAGAGTTGAATCCAGTTGAACAAATCTATTCAGGAAAGCACCTATTTTTACCAGATACAGGAAACCACAGAGAAGGCTGTATATTTTATTTATTAATATTGCTGCACACAGGGCCGTACAACTGTACCAGGCCGTACTTCTTCAGAAAGGGGCGTATTTCTCAAAGCAAACAAACCGCCTTCTTTTCTTCAGTTGATCTTCATCAGTTTGGGGCGCCTATCACCCTGGCATCACCTGGGATTATCAGGAGATGGGAGAAGTCACTATTTAGAGCAGCCGTACCACTTTGCAGCAGATCAGCAGGCCGTACTAACAGCATTAAGGTGTGTTCATTACCTTGTGTAAAGCGCTTCCCACATTGGCTGGATATCTTCATCACAGGAGGCGCCTACATCTCTGGAGCAGTTGGCTTACATCTGACAGGAGGGAAAGGAAGAGTATTCTGCAGCCGTACAGATCTAATTACTTCAGCCAGTTGCATTTATCAAGTTCTTTCAAATTTAAAAAATATTAGTTATGTTCGTGTTGCATGTTGTCAGACTTCACTTGTAATTTGTCCAGAAGATTCATAAATGAATAGCCAGTGTTAGTTCTTGCTTTCTCTATCAATATTGTGGAAATAGCATTTACTTTAAATTTATTATCAAATTATTTGCAAAATCGTACTATTGCATCTAATGCTTAAAACCCTAGAAACGTTGAAAAAAACCAAAACTTCAGAAAACATCAGACAAACAGTCAGAGACAGAGATAGGGGAAACAAGGGGTTTCTACAGAAAGATCTTGAGAATTTTGGATCAAAGGCTCATTGCTCTCCTAATTTATTATCTCAAACTCAATCAAAGATTACACTTTTGGGACAGCAAATGGTATGAAAGAGGACAATCACACAACATGCGATCAACCAAATACACTTAACAAATATTGAACACAAGTACATGAACAACAAGAACACAAGCAAACAACTCAACGTTTTGCTATAACAAGTATGATTCAAGAACATATACTAAGTGAACAAAGTCACAGGATTTCTAGCTCAGCGTTTTGCTACAGTGAAGTAAAGTTAAAAAGTAATGAGCAAAGGTTGCTCTTATTTATAGAAGCTCAATGGAGTAGGGAACCCTAAAGTCTCCTTGAGTTAACATTCAGTTCTTGCCAATTAGCAAGATTTACTGCTATGTCTAAAAGTAGGTAACCTAATAGTTAACCGGAAATACTACTTCAGTTAACTGATTCTAAACTAAATAGAACTCTAATGTACAAAGGTGTCTCCAATAATAGACATGCATAAATTGTGGGACAACGAGTTAACTTGGAAAGAGGCATCAAGTTAACTGCTTGTTTTAAATGCTATTTTTGGAGAAGGTAGGACGTCCTAACTAGTAATCAACTCCTCTAACCAGTTGTTAATTGTCTCTACATTTGGACAACTAATACTCTTCAGGATGACGTCATGTCTTCGCAGCATCTCCTCGCCACTTGCAATCTGATCCTAGTATTCACTCTTCTTTGCAGCTACGTCATCAAGCTTCGTCGACATGGCTGCAAGCTGACTCAACCTGCAGTCAACAAGGTCACCGTAGAAACTACTACGAATGAGGTCCTGAAACTACATCTGCACTTCAACGAGCTCAATGTACTCACCACCTTCATGCTGGTATTGGCAAGGGATAGACGTCACCAATGTTCTTACAAACTTGACAACAGTTGCCACACTTTGTCTGCACCTAGTCAATTCTGCAGAGATTGTATCATAAAATTTCACCTTGCAGACAAGTTGTTCTTTCCAAGTGAAAATCTTCTGCGTGTACTCCTCAGTAGTGGCTGAATCGTACGCCATTCTCAAGTTTGAGATGGTGATCTCATCTCGAGGTCTACTCTCTGCTATGCTCTGTTCTGATTCCTAGATCTTTGCATGAAGGTTGTGGGCATTGTACCTCAATTGGTACAACCTTGCAAGTATAAACCTACCCTTGATGACGAACTCTTCCACTTGATCTCTCAGGTGCTTCCCATATAGAATCGGCTGACTTAGCTGATTTTGTTTTGTGGGTAGCCCCAACATTTGCAGAAGCAAGGCAGTGACGTTTGAGGTGTCGTGAAGCAAGTTGGAGATGTATTGGCGAAGCTGTTGGTTTTCAGCCTTGAGGGCTGCTTTGTCTTCACCATCCTTCACCACTCTTTCCTTTATGCTCACTGATGCAACCTCAAAGAGATCCACCTCAACCTGGTGTGTGCTCTCACCAAGGTTGACTTTCACCAAAGTGAAGTCATCAACCTCTAGTTCATTTGTATTTTTATCCTTAGGTGGTGCAGCAATCTCAATGACAATCTTGTTGTCGGCGTTCTTTTCCACATGAACCTGCTTTTTGAGCTTCTTTTCTAATGTATCTTGCTAGACATGGTCAAATTTTTTAAAGTCCAATTGGTAGAACGACTTTCTCCTCTTGCTACCCAGGAGATTCTCAAGCCAAGAAGAATCTCGACTAACCTCACTAGAAAGATTGGTGCTAGTCCCATGAACTCCTAACGAGTGATATTGTGTTGCGATGTCATGTGGTGGCGAATTTGGCTCCAAGTTGATGCAAATTGGAGACTATTGCAGTGGCAAACTGAACAGGAGGTTCCGCTTCCATTTTAGGCACTATCTCAACTGTATCTGTGGTTGTCTCCACATGTTGCTCTTGCTGATTTATATCAGCAACTTGCATCTTTCCCTTTGTATGCCTTGACATTCTGCTTCCTTCAGGAGGGTTACTCCTTGTTTTCTGTTTGGGTTTCCACTTTGAAGTGGAAGGTAGTGTAGTAGTAATCAGTGGTGGCTTTGTGTTTGGAATGACTACCTTCTATGTCTTCTTGCTGTCCAAGTAAAGTATGTTGTTCCTTACAACTCTGCTTGTTCTTTCCTCAACAGACATGCTTTCCTTGGCATACCAATCCACGGCTCGAACTGGCTGCGAGTCTATTTGATTTTTGAAGAATGTGGGAAGTGTGACTTCCCCATCACCATCTAATAGTCCTTCTGCATCCTCTGACAAGAACTCAGTGATTTGCGGAAGGGTGAACTTGCTGTAGTTGCGCCTACGCACGTCGAACTCGTCTTCATAGCTGAACCAATAATCCTCCATGGAAGGTTTGTGTGAAGAATGATGACCAAGGCATGCTGAAAAGTGACCTCAAGGGTCATATGAGTGTCTTTCGATGAGAAACTTAAAGTTAAGTTCATTGCCTTGGCATCAGTTGCCGATCTGCATCTGTATATACCCATTGTGAAAGGAAAGTTGGTAGCTGGCTTGCGCTTATTGCGCAGAAAGGCATGGAATTCATGCAACTGCCGTAGAAATTTCATGAATACCACCTTATCCAATGGATAACGGGGTAACATGGCTGGATGAGCTGAGTAGCCATATAAGCGGTTGTAGGTAAACATGGGGAATTGAATGAACCAATCTACCCAATTTGCCATTGCCGATTTGGCTTCTGGTGAGATGCATACATGTGACTCATGATCAAGGTCCCTCACTGTGTGCATCAGGAACTAATCATTCACTCGCTTGAAGTGTCATTCTGATTGTGTGAATTCAAGCTGTGTGAAATGTTCGTAAACCTTCTGCATGCCCAATGTTCCAACTGTATTCACCCTCTAAACTGGCCTTGGAAGGCTATCAGATATACGAGGTATGAACACATGTGGAATTCGTGAGCCTTGAAGAAATTGGTCATATGGTTGTGGAGAATGTCACTGATTAAGGCGGGCCAGTCATAGTGTTCTTTATTGTTGACAAGTTGAGCTACGATGTAATACATCCATGGCTTGAACTTGTTTGCCTCTGCTTGGCCGGTGACATGGTTGAGTAGTGTGATCATGATCACATACTCGTCCTTGAATTCTCCACGTCCCATGTTCTTGGGCAAGTTGTTTCTTTCACTTTAAGCCACCTTTCTACCATTCTTTTCTGGCATTTTTCTTTTGATGTGTTGAATGTTTTTTCACATTCCCCCATGGATATGACCAAATTGTTCGCACAATGTGGAATAGCGAAGCATCTCTTGATATCCTTGGGCTTGAGACTGCATATTACTCTTCCATCTACTGATTGAATCTCTTGTAGTAAGGTTGTAATGCTTTACACAAGCGATTACAAATTCTATGCTCTACGTTGATATGGGAAATGATGTTGCCTCAAGCAATCCGGATTGCTCAATATTTTGAAGTGTGCTTTGGTCTATGCTTTCCAACTTGTCCAAATTGACCTTTGGGTGTGCTTGATGCAAATCGATGTCAGCCATCCTTAGGAAATCATGAAGGAAGACTGATTTGGTATTGTATTCAACCCGAGAGAATTGCATTTTGAAAATCTTGAAGATTGACTGGGCACACGATACTGCTCGAACAATTTTTTTTTGCAGTAGCTAAAAATAGCTTCGCCGAGGGGTAACTTTTACAAAAATTTCTGAGACATGGGTTTTGTTAGGAGTATCTATCTGAATGGACCCATAACGTCAAAATTTTGAAAAAGTGACTTTTCCTTGGACGTGCAATAACCCCTCGAGGCAGAAGCTTCAGAAGCTCTAGAAGCTATTTTTCTTGGAAAATTTTGGCACATGGGTATTGTAGGTGCCTCTGTGCTAAGCAAACCCAATTCGTCAGTTTTTGAAAAAGGTGAATTTTTGTAGAAACCCTAATTTGGGGCAACGGGGCAACTTTTTTGAAGAAATTTGCCACATGCATTTTGTAGCGAATCTCATGCTAAACATATTCGAAAGGCCAGATCTGTGAAAAAGTGTCGTTTACTTGGACATGCAAGAATACCTAAGATAGGAATAGAAGAAATATGTGGGGAGAAGCTAGAAGTTATAAGTTGTTGCCTTTGAAAATGGTGCCTGGAGATGAAGTCTTATGAAAGATGTCCTTCTGTGCAACCTATACCTAGAACTATAAAAAACATTGAAAATGGCTTCCATTAGATCTTCAAATGGCGTTGGAGAGAAAATATCGATGTTTGAGTTCTTCAACCTGCAAAGAATAATGAATTATGACGCCTAGATGCTTGATATATATCAATTTGAGGTTGAAACATCGGTTAGGGCATCTATTCTTGATTGAGGAGTCAATTTGCGTGATTTGGGAGTTAACTGAAAGACTCTCCACCAATTTCGGGACGCCTAAGCTTGAGAAAGTCTTCAAAATCTTCAACTGGGAGTTGACTTTGGACAACACCTTGCCAATGTTCAAGATTTTCAACTTCTGCTTGATAGACAACCTCCGTTCGATCCTGAATTCTGGTCACTCGATTGATTGTGAAGCCTTGCTAATAGATTCACTGCGGAGTTGAATCAACTCTGAAGAGATGTTACTAAAGGCTGCGAACCTTGAAAACTGAATCTGGAGGCTTGAATTCTTGGGTGCCTTTTCCTAGAAGGGTGCCTTTTTTTTCAGACTTAGCCAATTTCTTGGATTTTTTTCAATTCCTTTTATTTGACCCTTCATGCTTCAATTTGTAGCTATTGGTGATTGACGATTCCCACGGACTGGATGTTGAATCCATCGCGAAGCTGGAAGAATTCCAGAAAGAATGACTGTATGTGCAAGTCTTGAAAACTGATTTATGAGGTTCAAATTCTTGGGCGCCCCTGGCCTGCAAGGGTGCCTTTATGCTTTTGAGACACAATTTGCACTTCGTAATGCTTGATGAAATGCTCTAGTTCGGCTTTCGTTATTGGGAGTTTGACTACTCCGATGTTCGTGCTGATGGTTCCATCGTGAAGACTGATCAACTTTGAGGTCTCCTTGGAAGCTGCGAAGCGTGAAAGCTGCATCTTACTGCCTAGAAAGATGGGTGCCTTTTCTTAGGAGGGTGCATTCTCTTCAACACTTAGTCAAATTTTCACATTCTTCAACTCGCCTTCTCTTTGAGCATTTCATGCTTGACCTTCATTTGTGAGTGTTTGACAGGCCCCGTGAGATGGCAACTAGATTCACTACAAGGCTGGAAGGATGCTGAGAAGATGTCTTGGAGAAGACAACTGCTACAGACTTCATCTGACTGCTCAAAAGGTTGGGCACCCCTAGCTTGCAGGGGTGCAGTTGCTTTGATGTTCATCAATTTATCCTCCATTTTGTGTGCTCGTATTATCAACAGCTACTCCCATTTGATATGTCTCGGGAACTGGCAAACAGATTTGTTGCGAAGCTAGGTTGAAGCTGGGAAAATCATTTGGAGATTGCCAATCCAAAGATTGACATTTGAGAGCTTTCTTTTCTAGGCACCTCTAGGTTACAGGGGTGTAGTTTCCCTTGTTTGATTGCCATTTCTGACATTCTTAACTTTCACCATCTTCTGCCTCCGCCTTCGTTTGCCGATGATTGATGAATCTAGTGAACTTGCTTGATGATGCGTCCGAAAGCTAGCAGAATTCTGAAGAGGACAATTGCTTTTGCAATTCTTAAGGACTGCAGTTGACCTCTTGATTTCATGGGCGCCCCTGGCTAGCAGTGGTGCTTTTGGCTCTAGTGTTGGTCATTTCTTGATGATTTTGACCTCTTTGCGCATTGCGTTCTCTGTCTTGCTTGACTAGTTTGATCGCCGTTGTCGACGACGCGACTGCGTTCACCATTGTGATTGCATTCATCGTCTTGCGTGCACGAACAATTGAAAATGTTGACCAAGGCATTGACTACGTAGTATCTCCCTTGTGACAAGGCGTGTATCTTCCAGACTTGGAATATTTTTTGCATTTTTCAACTTTTGAAATTTCCCTCCATTGAGAAGCATCTTTTCGAGTACCTTCCACCATAGAATCTTCCTTGAAGCGTTTGAGGCTTAGATCTTGATACCTAGTACTGGCCATCTACCATTAATGGCCTCAGAGGTCCTAGCTTTTCTCTTGAAAAAATGAAATAGGCCCACCAGAGCAAACTTGATATTTTTGTGATTTTGACTTGACCAATGTGATCATGAAGTGAATTTATCCTATCAAAATCATTTTGAGTTATTTCTGGAGAGGTCCTATATTTTAGGGTTTTCCTAAAACTAGGGGTCTAAAACCCTAATTTTCAAAATTTTCAAAATTTGCATGTAACCTCTTGACAATAAACCCACAAAAAGCCCATGCTTGGTTTGACCTAAAATTGACTTTTGATGACAATTTTACAAGATTTAGATAATTTTAATCAAAATGCTTTATTGAAGCAAAAATTTTATTTTGGGTACAACAAAGAAATTTACATTTTCTAGGTTAGATGGTACAACAAAAATATTCCTATGTATATCAAATTACACACACAGTAATATTTAGTTTCTGACCTGTTATCACCTCCAACAACTACAATGAAATTGTATGATACAAATTTTACACCCTTAGAAGATTGTACGACATGCATAAATTTGGTATGACAACCTTTAAGCAAGGTATGACTTCTATAATGAATATGTCGACTACTTCAAATCCTAGACGCGGTTCCCTGTTTGACTCAACCACAACCTTTGACCCCTTTATGAGGTGGCACTAAATGTTTGACTCCCAAAAGAAATTGCAATTCCCAGATTTTTGACTATAGCACCCTACATGAGCTTAGTACGACTTCAAAGCCACAACTTGTCCTTGTGAGCTTCTTTAACTATTTAGACCCATGTCATCCTGAAATGCCTTTGTAAAATGATTTCAATAACCCATCATCTCATTTAGCTAATTTAACTGTACGAAATTCCCTTTTCCTTAGTATGACCGGTTTAGAATATTGAGTCGTACAACTTCACAAACATGGTATGGCTGAGTACCGATGAAATATTAATTACAGCAATCTAATATAGATCTCTGAAATATAATATAGATACCTTTGCAAATAATCTCAATATAAATATCCTAGAAGTTTGCCTTGGAACAAGACTTTGCAAATTTTGAAAATCTCCAATTGCTGAAACCAAATGCAAAATTTGTGTGAGTCCACCTGTAACCAACTAGGGTAGGTCTTCTACTATTGAAACTGATTTCCCTTGTGTTTTCGTGTTATGGTTTTTCTCCTCAAGAAGCTCTCAATATCCATAATAGAAAATTAATCAAGCATATCCAAAATGAGCTCCAAAATCTTCTTTTATTAAACCCAAGGAACTTTCCCAAAGGCCTTTTCGAATTCCCGCCTTGAAAAATTCATTAAGCTCAAATAATAAAGTAGCCCTTTTGATACTTCTTATAATTTTCACTTTAGTCACTTTAGTAAACTAATTAAAATAAGTTATCCATAAAATGTTACTTTGTTGGACAACTTAAAATAATTAATTTAATTTAGTCCCTTATTGCTTAACATTAGCCTATGGGAATAAAAAAGCCTATGTGATCATCTTCGACTACTCCTCAGAAGGGGACATTAAATAGATGGTTTGGCCATTCATTTTGAATTCTTCCAGTTCATAAACTACTATTGTTATGTTGAACACTTCTGGAGACTGAGAAGGGTGGGGGGGGTGAATTAGTCTTACCAAAACTTAATCCCACCTAGAACTTAACTCTTTCACCACAAGACAACCTTCTTTACCAGATCAAGAAACCTTTAAGCAAAATAGTAAAAAAGAATGATATAGTAGTTTGAATCTTTAACAACTTCAACACTTCTTGAACAATGAAAGATATAGCAATTCTACTTCTAACCAGATTAGTAGCAATGAGAAAAGAGAGAACACACATGCACAAGGAGAACACTAAATTTACGTGGAAAACCCAATGAGGGAAAAACCACAGTGAGAGTTAATTCACAATATAAGGCTCACTGCCAAAAAACCTTGCAAGAAGGCTCACAACCCTAGTGCAAGATATAGAGGACTTGCTGACCTAAAAATAACATGACTTCAGGAGCAAGATATAAGGACCTTGTTGTACCCAAAACCAAAATTTTTGCTTCACTAAGGCATTTTGCTTAATTGAGTCTTAATCTTGTTTAAGTGATGTCAGAAGGTCGTTTTTGGGGTTTTCAAATATGGAGTTGGTGTCAGTGTCATGTCAGTTTGTTACTGAAGAGATTTAAGGAAAATGAAAATTTGAACGAAAAGCATCAAAGGTACCTATCTGCGGAGAGGAGAGCACATTTCAAAAGAAACCCTATCTTTTAGGGGCTCAGATCCTGTTTTTAGGGTTTGTCACCTCGAGCAGACATTTGTCCGGCATCACGTCAGCTTCGCAGTGAGCTATCAAGCCTGCCAAACGGACCTGTTTTCTTCGAGTTATGGAAGATACGGT